>JAOYSI010007022.1:1619-12410 GCA_025775065.1 Hiodon alosoides | reverse complement strand
ATAGACAAGAACCTTGCCCACATCAGTGTGTCTTACCTAAATCAGAACCTCACAACATTGGGCTTGTCTTACCTAAACCAGAGCCCTGGGACCCATCCACTTGTCTTACCTAAACCAGAGCCCCGCCCACATCAGCCTGTCTTACCTAAATCAGAGCACTGTGCAACACGTCGATTGCACTGGCACCTGAAGGGGCAGGTGGGCCCATCCAGGATATGGGGGACCACGATTTTAGGTTCTCTTTCTAGGGAAGTTTCCGGCAATCCGGAGCCTGGGTCATCCTCCATCATGAAGTCCAAAAACTCCGACTGTTGGAAAGGGAGGGCCCAGCAGGTGGAGGCCAGGAGCAGAACACACACCGACTTCATGGTGCCTGGAGGAATGACATGTGAAGGGTTAATATAAGGATTGCATAAAATCTAACTAAGCACCTTCATTCATCAATCATTTATAAACGAACCATTTTACAACACATCTATTTGGTGTGTATTTGGTTATATTTGAATATAGATCTTACGCTGAGTCGCCATTACTAAATGTGATCACATGACGTTTCAGGGTTTTGAGAATAATCAGAAAGGCCAAATGACAAGTTAGTCCAGTTGCATTCTTATATGAAGACGTGAGAGAAATGTGAACCCTGATCTAATTGGCTGTAAGGCTTGGGCAGCCTTCCCGACAGCGATCACTGCTTTCCTGCAGGCCAGAGCGCACTCTGAGGTAAACAACTCTCTGGCAGCGTGAGGCAGTGTGAGGCAGCGTGAGGCAGTGTGAGGGGGGGGTTGCTGACACTCCCTATCGTACGGCACCCTGTTCGGGAGGCATCCCTCACATTGTTACCCTTTAAGTCCTAGGCTGAGCGCTGTGTGTGTGTGTGTGTGTGTGTGTGTGTGTGTGTGTGTGTGTGTGTGTGCAAGTGTGTGTGTGTGTGTGTGTGTGTTTAGTGGCAGATCGTCCTTTTAACCTTTGGACAAATCCTGCAAAAAGCTAATTGTTTTCTTATTGGCAAATAGTTGTTCAAAAACTTATTATTATTTTATGAACTCTCTTATATAATTTACCAAGTTCTTCCTTCTGTTTCAGACTCCCTCATAAAGACTTATTTATGCACTTTTGGCATATTTAAATCAGCTTGCATGTGAATATATTGGATTCTTACCCACAGTTTTGCCAGCAAAAAGCTTTCTCAAGTCCATGTAGTTTGGGGGTTTCACTCATCATCTTCGAATGAGCTTTTAAATCTCAAAGTCTGCTGCTGGTTCCTGCTTTTCTTTCTTTGTGCCTAAACCTATACTCTGCTCGCCTATCTACACATGCCCTGGGTCACCCTGGGGAAAGAAAATACAACCCCCTGATGATGCATGGGAGCCAGCAGGGTTCTCCTCTGGCATGTGGCCCCACAGGGGAGAAACCTGGCACTGGGACTAGTTGGTTGACTCCCAATGTTCAAAACACATGCTAATGCTAACCAAACAATGTCAGTTATCACCAATTTAACGTTTTTTTCCCTTACATCTATCATAGGCGTATAGATGTGTTGGTGTATGTACCTTTTAACTCGTAACACACTGTAAATACTACTTAATATCCGTAAGACCTTTTTACTTTTAAATTTACAAATAAATGTACAACAATGAACATGGACCAACATTATATTAATAACAATGAAATAACAATGTATATATTAAAAAGTCCTGTCTCTCAGAATTCCCATTTTTAACATGACAGTCCAATGATTTAGTTCTCTCCTAGCAGACGAGAAACGATCAACCATAATTACATTGTGCCACAAGCAGAACAAGAGGATTAATCGAGGACAGGAAGCAGATCCCACCTGCTACACCTGGGGCGCCATCACACTGGGATCAGAGTATATCCACCCGCAAGCCTCAACAAGACTGAGATGCTAGGCAGCACCGTGAAATGGGATGGGATATTTAGGACAGATGCTCGGCCATTAAATAAGGCTGTGCAAGTTATTTTCCTGGAGCTTTGCTCTGAAACTGATTTAATTTGTGAGCTTGACACTGGCAGAAGATGTGTCAGGTTAATGACTGATTATGTGTCTTTGTTGACTGCAACGCAGGATGGGGTTTCCTTAGCCCCAGTAGTCAAGGTATACTTAGCAAAGTGATTGCAGTTTATGGTAATGAATTGTGTGACTAGGCACCCTCCTCCTCATAATTTTTGAAACAAGCAGACATATTCTCCCTTGCTCTCTTGGAAGAGAATGTTGTTATTTCTTATTTATCTTTCACATTTCATGGTAACAACAGAAATAAATTAATTTTAGTATAATCATTTGTATATCGTTTATATCATTGCAGTTTATGATTATATTATATTACAGCTACCCAACTCTCTCATTGCAATAAATAAAGTGTCTGTGAAAATAAATTAATACAAGTGACCATGAAATATTGTCCATTTGTATATCGACTAGTAGCTAATTTCATTGTCTCGGATTGATGTCGGTAATTAAATACGAATATAGTTTATTTTGGCAAGAACTTTTGTTTTGTCAGCATTATTTGTCAAAATTGGTACATTTGTTTTTGTGTTGCTTAAGATGGAAACAATCTGACCAAATGAGGATGAAACACTTTCACCGCACTGCCGTGGAAGGAATACACATAAATGTTTTATTGGGTGAAACCGGCTGCAAGTTGAGTTTTCTCGTTGAGAGAGTCCACATCAAAGCTACTGTCATGTTATTATGTAAGCATTAATGTAGTTCCGGTGTCGCCATATTGCCCCAGATAGTGTGATGATTAAACTGGTGTTACACAGGAGTTGACGGATTCTCCTGCTTTTGATAGGCGTTGAGAGCTGTTAGTGAAAAGAGTGTGAAGCAGTGTACCCTTTGTATTGTAACTTCCTTCATAACTTATTTCATTTCATTAACCTTTTTTTGTCAGAGCCCTTGACTCAGATAAAAAATGTGTTCTGATCTAAGAACAAGATATTACAAGCACAGTACATAAAAAAAGTTAATATTGCCAAAGCCAAGATCAACAATGAACTTTTAAGTAAAAAATTGTTTCAGTCCTTGTAATTGTGTGTTCTAGGCAGAAGATTCTTTCCTGAGATGCGGGACTCTTTTGGGAGAACATGATCTCAGTATTTTCAAGATGTAATGTCAGGGCCCAGCTCTGGCAGTATTACTACAAAAGCCCAATCGACAGTTTTTATTGGTGAAAGCAGCAGGCCAGAGATGGAATTCCACTTAGGAGTTGTGTTAGAAATTTATCAGTTCTTATATGCTAATATATTTTTTAAAGTGTTTTTTTTTGTTCTAGGTTTAAAAGTAGTTTATCGAGACCACTATAGTTTTCTTACTTAAATTAAACTAAATTGTAATTATATAATTTAAACACTGCATGGTACTTTAGGCGCAATTGATTTAAAGCATAGTTTGAAACGGTGTTTCTATCATAATAAATAAATACATTGCTTTATACATTGGTTTTCACCAATCAACCAATTTACCTTGGCTTTTGGTCATTTTTCTTGCTAATCGTTTTTGAGGTTAGCATTATTTCAAATTTCTTTAATAATTTTTGCTTCTAGGTTTACACAGGTTGGAATTGCGTGAAGTGGAAATCGTTAACAACAGCTGATTGCCTCGGTAAATATATCCAGTCTTTCTGAAGCCCGTCTTGCGCCGTGCTCAGTTTTTTTCCCCTGCTCTTTCTGGCACTCAATCCCTCACACTCACACACACACACACACACTCACACTCACACACACACACACTCACACACACAGACACTCACAGAGACACACACACACAGACACACACACACACAGAGACACACACACACAGACACACACACACACACACACACACAGAGAGACACACACACACAGACACAAACACACACACACACACACACACACAGACACAGAGACACACACACAAACACACACACACACACACACACACACACTTCCCTCTCTTTTTTCTGTGCATAAGTTTCACAATCTTCACAAAAAATTCATTTTTTTAACTAAAATTTGATTTTGAATCTGGAAAGGTTTCTATTATTTTATTGAAATTAAACAAATTCTCCTCATGGCCAATGTCCACACATGTCATTGTTCAGAGCTGCGTGTGCCCAGATTTAGAGGTCTGGCTGCCAAATCACGTTGACGCTTGGCCTCTTTTCCCTGCTGGCCCTGCAATACAGTGCAGTGTTTGGCAACAGAGCGAAAACTTTCCTAATGTTGCTGTAACGTCTTTTTAACTTTGTAACAACATTCTGCTCTGCTGAGTTGTGTTCCTGGAAACCCATCCCCTGTATGTGTGTGATTCAGACCTTGATGAGACTTCCCACATCAGTGTAGGGTCCTGCTGCTGTCTTTAATCCCAAGGGAAATCTCAACATGGCTAAAATACTTTTTTTAAGTACTTCATTCACTTCCCAGAATGTTGCTACACAAAGGAAATCCTTGGCAACAAAAAACACCAATGATGATAACCAGAACAAAGAAATCCGTCTTTTAAATACATAAGAGTATACACGTAAAATAGAAAAAAAAGCAAAAAAACACTTAATGAGCAGTAATGATTCCCCCTAGCTCAGGACGCAGTTAAATAGTGAGACAACTGCACAGTTCTGCACAGCCTAGAAGCATCCCCTGTTTCCCTCCCCTCTGGTCAGCGACTCCGTAGTGTTTGTGTGGAATGCACGTGTAGAACACCGACAGAGGAAACCTCGTGTGGTCGCTTCGGAAACGTTTTGCTCAGGTGTCCTAAAGACAAAAGCAGCCCTTCCGTGCGCTTCTAAGATACAGACAGACACGCCCGACACACTGAGGAACGTGCTGCATCGCAGGCTATCGGAGACACAGCTCCTGCAGTCCTGCACTCCTGCACTCTCAGCGCCAAGGATACAGTTCCCTCGAAAACAGGCAAACCAAGCGTCCCAACATCACAACATCAGGTTAGCTGCCCGCAGAAACAAAACTCAGTAGCTGGACCTATACTACACTTAATGTTCTTGTAAAGTAGCATAAAAAGAAATCCCCTTACTTTGCCAACCAAGCCCCCCCCCACCCCTCCCCCTAGCCCCCTCCTCCCCATCCCAATCCACCTTCCTGTCTACTTTCTCTGATATAAATTACAGACTGCCCTTCTTTGAAAGTTCTTGCCCAGTCTCTGAGAGAAGCCTTGTA
Source organism: Hiodon alosoides (assembly GCA_025775065.1). Lineage (NCBI taxonomy): Eukaryota > Metazoa > Chordata > Actinopteri > Hiodontiformes > Hiodontidae > Hiodon > Hiodon alosoides. The sequence continues at coordinate 7,232 of JAOYSI010007022.1, read as the reverse complement.
AAGAGGAGACCGTGTACCTGTGATCTTCAGTGCAAGCTGAGGTGTCTCTGAGTCGTCTCCCTGATCCTCGACAGTTTATCTCACTTTGGAGCCCTGAAGGCCGAGGTGGGATTGCACTGGAACGGTGTGTGGCAGAGAAGAATCAGGTGTGCGCTGTCACTGGAGTGGGAGGGGAGAGAGAGAGGGTGCGAGGGAGCGAGTGAGAAGGAGAGAGAGGGGGAGGGTCTTTTTCAATGGTTAAAAAAATTGATAGAAAACTCCCATTTCGGCTGCCTCCCTTAAGCAGTTGGATACCGAACAGCAGAAAATGGACCGAGAGAGAAAAAGGCTGGGAGAGACAGAGTCTGCCATCCTCACTGAAGCCTTTAATAATGAGCGGGCCTCCAGATCACTAGTCAAACACGTTTCTTCAACCCTTTCTTTCTCCTTCGAACTTAGCTGGGGAAATTCAAGCTCTAGCTCTTTGGTCTTGAATGACTTTTTTTTTCCTTTTGTGTTGAGTCCAAGACCGGAGCTCGGGGCAGCTGCCTTCCCCACCCCCCCAATCAGCTTTTGTTTATTTTTACAACACGATGGAATGGAGGGAAAATGGGTGAGGGGGATCCTGGAACTACCACACTAAAAGAATCCGCATGCATTTGGCAGGATGTCTGTTTAACTCCGTTTAAAACAGTCTGAAAAGGTTTGATATGCCACTCCCAGTCTAGCCCGATTGTTTCAGATCTTTGTGTTTCACCCACATCCGTAAGGGAATGTAGCAGCATCTAACTGAACTTATAGCCCATTCTGAAGTTAAGAAGGAGGATGTCGAGAGGATCTGAAACGTAATGAACCGTTAAAACCGCAGGTCCTCATAAATCATGAGACTTAGGAACGCCCCTGATATTGCCGGGGCTCCCTGAATTGGCCCCTTTTCTGTGACCCTTCGTAACACATGGAATTTCTTTGCTTTAAGGCACATTCATTTCGTATACATCTATCAGCAAGCTCTGTGCTGCGTGTGCGTGTCCAGCCTGAACAATTACCCTGGGCCTGTAGGGCCTTTTCGCAGATCAGATGACACGGCGTGTCTCCAGATATGACCTCAGTCTTGCTCAGGTATGACCCTCAGGCACTACCTCTGGGCTCTCTCGTTTGGCCTCGGCCAGATGCACAGGTGAGCTGCAGGCATTACCCATGTAGTCATTTCAACTCGTTTAAAACTGAGAAAAGGCATCCGGCCCAGTGAATGGGACGGCATTGAACCCAACAGTAAAAAATAAACGGTGCAGGGTTGATGGAGACGCGCCTGCTGTCCCCTGCTGCGGATTAACAACCATTACAACCCGTCCTTTTCAGACCCGTTGGCTTCCAGGTCGGTGAAAAGGAGGTGACCGAGAGGAGCGCAGCAGGGAGAGCAGAAATGTCAAAGGGCGAAGCGGTTCTCCTAATTAGCTTGGAACTGGTCGCGTTTCGTGTCTCCTTTTCCCCCCTCCCAGGTTTTCTCCTTTTTTCTTTTTCATTGCGGTTATTGTTGTGCCGGAAGCCGTGTGAGGGAAACCTCAAGGCTGGCTTCCTTTCCTTTTGTGTTTCCATCGGCATTTCAGTCTTGTTTATTTGGTCTTCCCATGTGGCAGGAGTAATAAATGCCTGTCCGTCACACCACATGTTCTTCATGCCCCCCATCTCCCAGCGATCAATCTGGGACCATGCTCCACCCTCAGCAGTGGACACCCCTGCTAAATGAAGTTCGCTCCAGTAAGCCCATAAATTATTTCATCTTTGGAATCGACATAAATTGAATGAAGGTGAAACAAAAGAGACGGGGAACTTTAGCCTCGCAGAGCAAAGGAAGAGAAAGGAACTGAAAGAAGTAACTCTCTGCGATGTTTTGCAGGGGTCATTCACCCCACACAGCATTCCTAAGAGGATCGTTTCACTATTTACAATGGAATGATTTGGGGGAGAACACATCACAACACAAGTGGGGACACTGATAAACTAGACACATTTCAAAAATTGGAATTTGATCTATCAGGGTTTCACTTATTCGTATGAGATAAGCGCTTCTTTAACAATGAACATATTATGAAAGTCTCCCATGGGGTTTTCTGTCACATTACCATACACTAACCTGAAAAGCCCCCTTTTACTGAAGGTAAAATTCAGTCTGTACGTGAATTGAGATCCAAAGGAAACGTCTGTGGGCAATCAAAGGCCTTTTTCTCTGACAGCATCTTAACTTGGAAAATCACTGAGCTAGGGTTGAATTAACTCCTCGAGTTCATCTCCCAGTGTAGTGAAGCAACAAGATCTCTCTGGACTTCTGGGCCCAGGTGAAGTCTGGTGCAGAACTAGATCACTCCTGAGAACTGATACTCTGTAATATAAATAGCAATCGAGAGCCCTGGGGATTCATTCAGTCCTCTTCGTGACAGAGAAGAGCAAAAAAACACACAAAATGGATTTCACAGCGTCAAAATACCAGAAAAAAAACATGAACAGGATTCTACTGCAAGTTCTCATGAGATCTAAATGAAGAACAGACATTTCAGCCTGCAGATGTTCTTCATTTATTAATAACAGTGTTATCCAACTTGAAAATAACACTTCAACAAAAACCTCTGAAACCTGTCTCTTGTTTGTATTCATGTTTGTTATTTGAGTATGAGACAAACTAAAGGCCAGGAAGAAAGCAATTCCTGAACAGCAAGTCCAGTGCAAACTCTGGCTTCAGAACAATCAAACATCCTCTTAGAAAGTCTAAAATGCTGCAAGTGAAACTGCGTGTGGAGTGTTTCAGCCAGTCAGTCAGTCTGGTCTTTGTAGTCCAGGACTGTGAGAGATGAAGGGCGTGGCACGGAGCGATGAATAAGCCCTCCCTCTTCAGAGTTTAGCTTGGCGTCCCTCGCAGCCTCGTTAAAACCGGCGACGGCGACGGCCAAGCGACTGACGCGGCGCACTTCATGGCTGGGACAGAGTGACAGAGAGAGGGGGATGAGCGATGAGGCGATGACCCTCTGTGTGAGTAAGCAGGCAGGCAGGATCTTGTAGGGCCAGAGGGACTGGAGCGGGCTCCAAAGCACACAAATCTAATAGTTTTGAAAGCTGCGTTTTCTTTCCATTACCAAGCAGAGTCTCGATTCGTTCCCCAATAAAAGGCATGCTATTCGCCAGCTGGCCACGGTCTCCTGAACACTGACCCACGTAAAGCTGATCTGCGCCTGTATATTCATCTTTGTCTCACTTTATTCAATTGTAATATGAAGTTTAAAATAAGGGTTTTTTTGAGGGGGGAATTATTTTTCAAAAATGACAAAAAAGTTTTTTCATATTAACTTTTAACTTAGTAAACCAAGATAAATAACAATACACTCTTTGCAGCTTTAGGTTTCTTTTCTCTGTGGAGAAGAGACAGAATGTTGAGAAATTAACCCTAAGTGGTGAAAAGTATGTAATGAAGACTTTGTCACTTTGGAGCCAGTAGGGAGACAGACCCTCAGGAGAGGGGAATTCAGGCAGACCCTCTAGGCAGGGAAGTAGACAGGAAAGTGGGAGTGACCCTCAAGGTTGGGATTTGCTTATAGTAAAGCCTCAGGACAAGAGGCTGGTGATGGTAAAGCCTCAGGCAGGGAGGCTGGTGATGGTAAAGCCTCAGGACGAGAGGCTGGTGATGGTAAAGCCTCAGGACGGGAGGCTGGTGATGGTAAAGCCTCAGGACGGGAGGCTGGTGATGGTAAAGCCTCAGGACGAGAGGTTGGTGATGGTAAAGCCTCAGGACGGGAGGCTGGTGATGGTAAAGCCTCAGGACATGGAACTGGTGATGGTAAAGCCTCTCAGGACAGGGAACTGGTGATGGTAAAGCCTCTCAGGACGGGGAACTGTGATGGTAAAGCCTCTCAGGACGGGGAACTGGTGATGGTAAAGCCTCAGGACAGGGAGCTCTCGATGGTAAAGCCTCCGGAAGGGAGGCTGGTGATAGTAAAGCCTCAGGACGGGAGGCTGGTGATGGTAAAGCCTCAGGACAGGGAACTGGTGATGGTAAAGCCTCTCAGGACAGGGAGCTCTCGATGGTAAAGCCTCAGGACGGGAGGCTGGTGATGGTAAAGCCTCTCAGGACGGGGAGCTCCCGATGGTAAAGCCTCTCAGGACAGGGAGCTCTTGATGGTAAAGCCTCAGGACAGGGAACTGACGATGGTAAATCCTCGGGAAGGGGGGCAGGGTCTCTGGATAGAGAGGCAGCAGCAGCAAACCCAAAGGTTTTTTTAAAATTCCCTCACCACTAAGGAATGCTATTCTTCTCCAAATGTGGTCAAGTTCAGGGTGTGACCGTATCTCAGGCTGAGTAAGAGCAGGGTCCCATGCAGTAAATGGACAGTGAGGTGAGGTGAGCGTGGTTCGGCTAATGTTTTTGGAGCAGGCACCATGGCTGCTAGATGAGAGACCTGGCTGGGTTCAGGACTGAGACTGGGTTATTCATCACAGCCCCAGCGTCTGGCGTTTCAAGCAAACTGTAGGATACACACCCCAGCTCTTTCCAGATTAGAACACCCTGTCCAGATTACTGCTTAGACGTAACAGCATCAAACAGCTGCTTACAGCTGCTTACAGATGTTACGAGCATCTGTGTGGAAACAAAACAAAAGGCAGCCCTAAGGTCGATCAGGGACCCAAGAGGGTCGATGGTAGAAGCTGAATGCTATACTTAGATGTGCAATGAGATTTCATTCACCAAAGCCAGAGCCGGTATATCCATGGGGCCAATCGTGCGATTGGCTTTATTTAGACGCTAATCACAGCCTTTGTACACATTTAGACAACCCCTTAATTTGGTTAGATGGTTAAACAATGTTCCGTGTAGGGGGAAAAAACTAAAAAACTAAAACAAACACACAGAGCTGGGTTTTCCACCAGGCCATGATGAACAAATGAAAAGCACTGACTCTGCCTTTGGTGAAATAGTGGACATCAGTAGGATGTTTTTGACACACTCTGTATTCACACTGTCAAGATTTTCTGCCCCATTGGTCTTAAAAAGAAAACCATCCGTGCACAAAACCTGAAAACGCTGTTCAGATAACCATAACATGTGCGTTCCTGAGTCAAATCGTCCATACGAGGGTGTGTATCCACAGGACAGGAGCTGCAGAGAGCTGGCCCCCCACTGTAATGCATTTGTCTGGACACAACACAGACCAGCCTTCTGGCTTCTATTTTCCAGCCTCAAGCTTTTCATAAAAACCTCTAAGCATATTTTCTTTTAAATCTGGATATTCTTGTATAAAGTCCAATTTCTACCAACTAATTAGTAGCGTTTGCTAGCTTTTTGTCCATTATATACAGTATATATGTGTTTTGTTCATAATGAGTGGATTATTAAATTTTTCGGGCAGCTGAAGAGAAGTTATTTTCTGTAAGAATGTCATGGTTTGGAGCAGTTTGCTGCAATTTCCACTGTGACCTGTTGATGCTGCAGGGAGACTGGAAATTGTACTGGCTTAGTGTATGAATGTATAAAACAACGTCTGTACACCAGACAAATTAGGTACAAACTGGTAAATAGTTTAAAAACAACATCTGTGCACCAGACACATGAGGTACATACTGGAAAATAGTTTAAAAACAACATCTGTG
>JAOYSI010007021.1:0-12411 GCA_025775065.1 Hiodon alosoides | reverse complement strand
GAGAGAGAGATACAGAGAGAGAGAGAGAGAGAGAGAGAGAGAGAGAGAGAGAGAGAGAGAGAGAGAGAGAGAGAGAGCAGGGACATTAGGGAACAGCAGTCATTTGTGAGCATTTAGCTTTCACCCTCTCGCCATCCGTGGGTCACCTACTGATAAACATTAGCAAAACAAAACCAGAAGGGAAGCTATCTGGCACCAGGACCTACAAAGGAGCGGCAGTTTTTTTTTTTACTTTGGGCAGTAGAGACAGATGTTTGCATATTAATGGCCATAGGAGGCCTGGCAGTAGCTGCAAAGTGTGCTTACAGAGGAATTCTCCATTTATCACCTCCAGTCATCAAACGTTTTGACTCTGGATCTGGATCACTGGTGTGGCGGGTGAGCCAGGGCTATTAGGAATGTGACAAGACCATTTATGGGTAAAATAACATGGACTTTACCAAAAAAACTGGAAGCTGTTAGAATTTAATTCTACTCTGTGGGGAGAGCGGTGAGCTAAATATAAAAAAGGTTTGTCAATGAACCTAATTGTTGTCCTTCATTCATTTTCCATAACCGCCTATCAAAATCAGTTGCCCCAGAACCGAATCCAGCAATGGGTCATGAGGCAGGGTACACCAAGAACCAGATGGCAGTCTTTCGCCTGACAGGAGACAGACAGACAGTCAAAAAACTCATAATTTAGCAGAAGACAATACACTCCTCACAGAGAATGACTTCAGCCAGATTAAAACCCAGGATATTTCAGCTGTGAGACTCTACTGCTATCCACTGAAACACTATTATAGTAAACGTGACCGTTAACTGTTGAAATAAATACATGATAGGTGCAGTTCATAACACCCATAATCCTTTAGGACTCCTTAAAGTCCTACCACATAAATGCATCTGTCCTTCAAGATATTTGCAAGGGTTCCATCCCTAGTTTCAGTAAAGAGACATGAATGTTGTTTATGAAATCTAAAAACAGAATTAAAGAAGCTAAACATAACCCATGAAGATCATTTGCACAATTGATTTACAAAAGCCACTAAATTGTAGGTCAAACTACAAAAAATAAAGGCAGTAATGAGAAACCGGATTTGACATGTCATTTATTTATTATTTATTTTCATTGTAAAGCCCCAATGGCACTCTACTACTAAGTGAGTTATCTTTGACAACATAAATCTTCTCTCTGGTACAGAGTTTGCTTCATAATTATTTGATCGCAAAAGTCCTTTTTCCCAAGGCTAATGCCACCAGAAATCAATAGAGGTCCCGTTTATTTTGGAGAAAGTGATTATAACGGCCCAAGGAGGCTTTGGAGAGGCAAAACAATGTTCAATCAGCATGGTAACCCCATCGATTTCCCCCCTGCGGTTAATCAGAACCACACACTGCGACGTACTGGACAAATTATCCAGAAGATCTAACTCTATTACTCCATACCAAGGGGTTCATCCGTCTTGATACGTAGGGGTCCAAAGTCTAATTGTGCAGGGACATGATCGATGGCCAGTTAAAGCAGTTGTGGACAGAGAAGGGCAATGTCAGTGACCACGGATAACCATGGCAGCACAGCAGTTCATGGTAGGAAGCGACTGCCATTTTGGGGCTCACTTTATTTGCAGCCCTCCCAGGTTCCGGCGGGCCAGGGGGGATTACAGGGATTAAGTCTGGGTTGATTTAGCATCCCTGCCTTTGTGGCTGCAGCATAAGCTATCTGTCCTCTGAACATCGTTCTCAGCCCCGAGTGCCTAAGAATTAGGGGAGCTATGTCCAGACTGACTCATGGAATGCGACACCGAGCCAGGGGTCAAGTGTGCTCAGCCTGAAATAGGCCCTGTCTGCTTCCATAAAACCACCGTGAGCACGTAGGTTTTGCAACTGTGAGACTGAAGGAATCTCCGACTACAACTCTACTACTCTGGGCTTCTGGCATTATTTTGGACAGGGGATGCAATCACAGTACAGTGCGGGACATTACTGCTGGAGATCGCAGTCTCTTCTGTCAGTGTCTTAAAGCATTTTGAATGCCCTCTACTCTTTGAACTGTGCTATTGAACTTCAAACTGGATTCCCAGCTTCCAGATTGTTCATGAAAAATGTTGCACATTCTTGATATTAATTCAGCTGCAGCAGATATTTTTCACCCATGTTGTTTGGCTGTAGAGAATTACAGTCAGACACCTTTGGGCACACCACTGCAGGGAATTCAGTCCAGAAATCCAAATCATTTAAAAGTTTTGACAATTGAGAACTGAAAATGTTAAAGGCTATCTCTGCTTAAAAACCCTGCATTTCACCAGACTGCATGCACTGCTAGCATGTGGGGACTGGTGGGGGGAAAAACCCCAAGGCTTTTGCCCCCCAGACGGGCTTACTTATCTCCCAGCTCCACAGACTGAATGTACAAAGCTGCAGCTGAGCGATCAATCAGTGCAGCTGTCAGAGATTTTGATCCAGCTCGATCGTAGCCATCCTCCTTTCTGTGGGAAACCACCACAGTTTTGTCGGCAGTCTCGATTACGTTCCTAGCACAAGGCCAGAAACTCACGCCAGTTTTATATTGGCCATTTCCTAGTGCTGTACAGGTCTTTAAAAAAATTCAATTTTGAGTGGTAACTTTCTACTTTTTTTACTTTTATGGTGTGCAATACTGACTAAGTGTTTGTCAAGAATTTGGCAGCTGGTTATACATTATACATTTACCCTTTAAGTGGTCTGCCACTTCGTGGCTGAGTTGCTGTGGTTCCTAAACATTTCCACTTTGCAATAATACCACTTACAGTTGATCGTGGAATATCTAGGAGGGAAGAAATTTCACAAACTGACTTGTTTGTGTCAGGTGTGGCCCAATACTTTTGTCCATATAGTGTATCTATTTTTATAATGATATAACATATATTAGATTTTATTTTGGGTATAGTTGTCCAAAGAAAGGGGCTCAGATATTCAGGAAATTCAGAAAGACCCAAAAAATTGCTTAGACTTTTTTAGGAAAGTTGAGGCATGATATTTAATATCCCTTATATTAAACAGTTACCCGACTTTTCTAGGCCTTAATTCTGAACATCATCTTGTGAAACATCTGATCAAATGATTCCTCTTATACCCTGTTCACACTTACTGAGCCGCCTCAAAATGTGCTCACGTTTGAGATTTGAGGAGAAGTGTGTTCACACTTGCGACTGAAACAGAGGCCTAAATGCCATGTTGGCCATTTCAAGAAAGTAAACGCTTACGTAGAAAGTGATAAGAGTGCAGTAGGCATACTTACGGGTGTATGGTGTGCGTATGTATTAAAAAGCAATAACATGGACCTAATCGATTCAGCTGTTCTCCATGAAGTTTGTTGCAATTTTGGCTTCTAGCCATAGTAACTAACCAACCCAAACCCCAGTAAAAAAAAAAACAAAACAGAAAATGATAATAGCCTCTTTGATATATCGTGATACGTACTTGTGAGTAGGCGAATTATCATGGGGACCAATTGGTCGGATACCAACTGTCATGGAGCAAAACTACCATGTTCCCTTAGATAACAAGAAATCTAAACAGATCCAATTAAACTTTCTGAATAGATTGAAATAGGTTTCAAATTTTCAACAGCCTGTCTTTTATTTAAAGGTCTCCTTTTGACGCAAGATGTAAAGATTGAATTTTTGAACTAAGGTGAAGCTTTTTTATTTTATACTTCATGACAGTTTGGGAAAGAGGGAAGCACAGTGCCAAAATAGAGGTAGATCGTAAACCTCAGATTACACGTGAGTGTTGTAGTGTCATCCTTCGGATTGGAATAACTACTTGCTTCAAGTTTGCCACTGTCCAACCAATGACAGGTCAGGTGGCAGTGATTCACCTGACATTGAGCTGAAAGGTAAATCAACTACATGTCTATGGCTTGTGTGTTCAGTGTCTGCCCAGTTCCCTGGACAGCGTATAGATTTATTTAACGCCGACTGCGGCACTGGACAATGATTCACCATTCGGTGTAGCTGCTTCTCCCACCAGTTTCATCTGGAATTGACTTCCTCTCGAGGGGCCCTGAGCTCTTCCTCTGTCACCATTGCCTGCCGGTGCCTTCGTCAAGGCAGTATTGCATTCGAATGAGTCACAATTGTGTGACAGTTCGTTTGCCACCGTCACCATCTGCCGAACTTTCAAAGTGTATAATTAATTTATAACTTCCAATTAATGCCCCGTAAATACAAAGAACATATGCCAGTAGTTTAGAGATGTACCATATTCTCCTGATCAAGTATCAAACATGGAACTCACTTGGTGGGTGGGTTTTGTGTGTGTGTGTGTGTGTGTGCTTGTTAGTACTGAAATGACTTTAATTAAATTCATAATCGGTTTTCCCCCGACAACAAAATGGTAGTGCCTACACTATAATAGTGTATCAATCAGTGATGGAAATCCATGTTTTAAAAAATCTTTTTTTTTTCTGAAAAGGGCCTCCAAAAAACGAGCTTTGAAACAGAGAACTCTAATTATGCTACTAATACTCAGGATTTATTGGCTCACTGTGAAGCCAAGAGGGTTACATCTCAATTGGCCTGCTCCTGCCATCTCCAGCCATCCATCGAGTGAGTCAGGTCTCCGTGACAACCCGCGGAGCCGCTGCTCATGCATGCAGTGGTCATTAGGCCAGCAAGACAAGATCCAGGGGCCTTTGGTCCAGGGCCCGGCCAAGCAGGCCATCCCTGGCTGTAAATCTGAACTTCAGTGAGCTGTATCAGCAAGACTCGCCTTTAGAAGAGGATCCTGTGCCCATCATTATGCGCCAGGGAGTGGCGGTCAAGCTCACAGCCTGACTCAGACACATCCGCTTGCTTTGATACTGGAACAATGAGCCATCCACTTTGTCCCAGGAGTATTTTAATCATTTTTGCTTGAATCATTACCATTGTTTTTCATTTCTGGATTACACATTTATTGACAGCTAAACGTTAATATTCTCTTGCTTATAATTATGTTGGTTTTAATGTTTGTTCTGATCCAAACGAGATGGAATAGGCACAGGTTCTTCAGCATATTTTTGTTAAAAGCTTTCAGCTTCACTAATCAAGAGGTCAGTTGGGTGAAAGTTCAGGATATTTTCCACCAGAAATCCTATAATATTTGGCAACAGACAAAATTGTAGCCATACCTTTATACAGCGTTGGAGTCAATAATATTGTTAGCAAAACTAAACCCCTGAACATAATTATTGAGATAAATTGTTCATACAACAATTTAGCAACAAGATTTGAACTAAGTTTAAAACTATATGATCATGAATCATTATATCAAATGTCATATAAAGAAAAAGTTGCTGGAACTTTTTCTATCATATCAGCAACTCTCATTAAGAGTTGCATATTCTTGGATTTAAGTCATTCATCTTCAAATTTTCCAGTTAGCTTAAATTTTCCAATCACTAGCGCTAGCGGTTTGTTCACAATCTCTCACTTAGACCGTTGACTTACCAGTCACATAATCAGCACTAATAAATATTGTGGAATCGACAGTGCACTAACCACTGATACTATTTTTAAACTTACCCAAAGACTTGCTTTTCAAAACAACTGCCGGGGGCAGGGATAAGTCGATCTCGGGTGATATACCTGAATGCACAAACACAGCAGCGCTGAATAATGTGTTTTTTAGCCGACACAACCTGAGGACAAGAGAGCCACGTGGCTGTACTCTTTAACAACGACTCACAGACCATCAATAGCCTGATGGGCAAACAGCAATGCAAGCGTGCAGCTACATAACTCTATGGGCTCAATTCAAGAGGCTTATGGAACAGAAGGACTCAAACAAATCCCAGATTACAAGTGCCACTATCCGTGTACTTATTATGTCATTCTGTACGGGTCAAAGACCTCATTAGGATTCGTGCTGTGGGTTCCCGAGCTCCAGACTTAGAATGGCGGTTGAATGGGTTACACGACCCGACCATAGAATGTAAAACACATGTGGAAAACTTTGTTCTGTTGGTGGATGCTATTTGCGAAGAATACTCAGGTAGGAAGGTAGACAAAATCTGAGAAATCTTTGGAAGATCTCTGACTTGACAAAGACAACGGATTGGCTAAGTGTACTCCAATCCCTCTGCATGTAACTCTACTATTAACTGCATTAATACTATATTAGCTGTGGAAGGATGGGGGTGCATTTTAAATGGGCCCCTTTTGTTGTGGATGTTCAATTATGATGTCAATCACCTGCTGTTATTTGCTGCAGGGGACGCCATAATGAAATGATACTTCTTTTATCACAAAACTCGTGCTTAGAACTCTTGTCCCTCTGGGGAGAAGTGACATCATTACATTCCCCCGACCTGTCTTAATCACAGACTCTTCCTTGGCTGGGGTCGGCACCTTCGGCGCCTGCTCATAGGTGGATGCCACCCCTGCTGGCACACAGGCGCTGCCACGCGCTGCTGGGCACTTCGGTAATGTGGTGCAGCTCTGGCGACGGGCGACTCCCGCTGCGAGGAACCTCCGCCAGCGCAGCATCCCCGGGTCTAAAACTTCCCGTTTGATCCTGTTTTCCAGCGAACGAGCAGCATGTCATCCTCTCCCCCGTCAGTATTCCCAGAGACGAGCTCTTCAGCATTTAAGAGCGGGAATCACAGAATGAAACGGGTTCGAAGGCTCTTTTACCTGGAGTCGCTGCACACGGTGCTCAGGGCTCTGATGTATTATGTGCCCTTGATCAAGTTTGATCAGCAAGTGCTGACATTGATATTTTTCACCGTACTTTTCACAATAGCGTGTCTTTTTTTAGTCAAATTCCTGTGAATTATGTTGGATGATCCAGTTTGACAGCCAATTTGTGTATTTTCAGGGGCACTTTTTAATAAAGGAGAAAACATAAAAGATTAAACTAGTTTTCCACCAGAGCACTGAGTGCACAAGACTAGGGAGTTGAAATATGCATAACGACTGTGTAGTTTTTTTAATCTGAGAAAAAAAAAAACCATTGTGTGTTGAAAATGCAATGCAAAAGCAACAATGTATGCCCCTATGTATTTCTCTCTGTTGCATAACCAGCTAAGCACTATTTAATTGCCAGTAGTAGTTACACAAAACTTAGCTATCGCGTAATATAACAGTTGTATACACACTGCAGTTAATCTTAAATGCGTTTTTTCTGCTCTGTGTATACAGATAGCAACATTAGTTTTATTAATTGTATCCCCTTGCCTGGTGGTATGTTATTAATTGGCTTCTAACCAGTGGGGAGTCCCAGGATACCAGAGAAGCATATATAGTGTACCAGACCTGGACATCAGGGTCAAAAATGACATTTCTCAACAACTGCACTACGATATTTCAGAATTTTGCGACATTGTTGGTATGTACGCTCACCGGCCACTTTATTAGGTACACCTCTTCAGCTGCTCGTTAATGCAAATATCTAATCAGCCAATCACATTGGCTCAATGCATTTAGACGGTCAAGACAATCTGCTGAAGTTCAAACCAAGCATCAGAATGGGGTAGAAAGATGATTTTTAGTGACTTTGAATGTGGCATGGTTGTTGGTGCCAGACGGGCTGGTTTGAGAATTTCAGAAACCGCTGATCTACTGAGAATTTCATGCACAATCATCTCGAGGGTTTACGTAGAAAAAGAGAAACTATCCAGTGAGCGGCAGTTCTCTGGGCGAAAATGCCTTGTTGATGGCAGAGGTCAGAGCAGAATGGCCAGACTGGTTCAAGCTGATAGAAAGGCAACATTACCTCAAATAATCACTCGTTACAACGGAGGTATGCAGAAGGGCATCGCTGAACACACAACATATCGAACATTGAAGCATATGGGCTACAACAGCAGAAGACCACTAAAAATGTTGCTTGGTCTGATGAGTCTCGATTTATGCTGCGACATTCAGATGGTTGGGTCAGAATTTGGCGTAAACAACATGAAAGCATGGATCCATCCTGCGTTGTATCAATGTTTCAGGCTGGTGGTGGTGGTGTAATGGCGTGGGGGATATTTTCTTGGCACACTTTGTGCCCCTCAGTACCAATTGAGCATCGTTTAAACACCACAGTCTACTTGAGTATTGGTGCTGACCATGTCCAACCCTTTATGACCACAGTGTACCCATCTTCTAATGGCTACTTCCAGCAGGATAATGCACCATGTCACAAAGCTCACATCATCTCAAACTGGTTTCTTGAACATGACAATGAGTTCACTGTACTCAAATGGCCTCCACAGTCACCAGATCTCAATCCAATAGAGTGGTTGAACGGGATATTCACATCATGGATGTGCAGCCGACAAATCTGCAGCAACTGCGTGATGCTATCATGTCAATATGGACCAAAATATCCGAGGAAGGTATACAGCACCTTGTTGAATCTATGCTATGAAGAATTAAGGCAGTTCTAAGGCAAAAGGGGATCCATCCCCAGCCACAAAATTATGAATATAAAGCATTTTCATGACTAATACGCTCATAATTTAATCAAAAAATGAAACGAAGGCTGCTTTGATATGTTTTAAGTTGTTCCTCCCACTACAAAGAGCTAAATGAATTGGTCTCTTAAACACAATTTAACAACACTGATATAGCGGGAATTTTCAATACAGTTGATTGCAGCTAGAAGTTTATTTTACTACTTTGCTAATCAACATTTGTCTGCATTTCCTTCTTTTTCAGTTAAATATTTATTTAAGCGATTCAGGTGAAGCGTTTTCTTACAGGTACCACAGTGACATCCCTGATGAGTCTTGAATATTCAACTTTGTGCTCCAAAATCATTTGTCCACCACTGTCCTCTAGTAGCTCTCGTAGGCGGTTCTGAGGTTCTTATTTTAATAATATTTATCTGAATCTGGTACCTGCCGGGATTTGTAAAATGCACATAAATCACAGCAGGGGACAACAATGTATAATGAAAAAGTCCCTCCAAACCATTTCAACTTCCTTGAAAAATATGAACTACATCTGAAAGAATGTACTTGCAAGTCTGCACGTTGCTGTTCTGTTTAGTCTTCTATTTACCTAGCAGTGTAATGGCCCTTTCTTCTCATCATAGGACACATATCCTTGAAGTACATCGATATTGTAATGCATTATTTACTTATTTATGTATATAGATTATACAGCATAGTAGCTGCCAAATGTATGCAGAAAATATCATAAATCTGGTCACATTTCATCCCAGCTCTCTGTAAAAGATTCAATACCTTCACATCAAAATCCAATATTCAGAACAGGTTTATAGGCTTTTTTGTGTAATTCCATCTGGCTGACCACCATATTGTAGAGTAAGGTTTCACCAAAATAATTCTCATAAGCCCGATGTTTAAATAATGTCTGTATCAGCAATCTTCCATCTCCTCGCAATTGTAAATGTAATTTATGTTGAGGACACAACTGCTAGTTTTAGCAATTCATTTGTTTGAGAATTTAAAAATCAGTGCCACATAAAGTACTGATTTGTACTGTACTTCATTTAGCTTTTACCTTCATCACCAAAAAGTGGGCAAGTTCATTCCTTCTTTCCCCATTCACTATATAGGTACTATGCACTACAAGTGTCCAAACAAACTAACTCTCCCTAACTAAAAAGAAGTGAAGTTATCAGCCACTGCCCGCCAGCCGCTGATTTAAAAGTCAAGCATCCAGTCACACAGTACCATTAGCCAGCCATAAACCACAATTCCTTTAAAACAAAGGAGACAGAAACTCGCAAGGCCCCACCAAGGCTGTGCACAAAAAGAGACAAGTTCTGCCAGGTTAGTGCCAAAGGCTTAGAAAAAAAAGTAATTAACCTTTATAAGGACCCGTCCAAGAACTTGGAGGTGGCTTATGCCCAAAGCGGCTACTCTAATTCCAGGCCAAAGGCGAAGTTTTGACGATTTGTTCGTTCACACTGGTGTAACGCGCACCGCCCAAGATGCAAGCTAACTCTCTCCTCCCTGGCCAGTGCCCAGAAGATGCCTCCAAAAAGCTGCACATTCCAGGGGTCAGAGTTCTGTTTGACTCCAGAGGAAAAAGGAAACCCTTTTGTTTGTCTAGAAGACGTGGATGAATTCTTGCTCCCGCGATGCAACCGCAGCTTTTCAGTACCTGTTCTTCTGTGACAAATGAGAACCAAGACATTGTTAGGGTCAGTCAGTATATGCTGAGGATATTTCCGTAGTTCCTATAAGCATAAACAATGTGACAATTCGTCATTTAGCTGAAACCACTCCCCAGAAAATGACATGACTGACATACCATGTATCACAGCTCTGACTATTTCTTCCATATCTGTATTTTTTCCTCACAGAAATGTAGGTTTGAGTGCAAGGACACTGGGGTTTGTAGGTCTGAAATTTCTTGGCTTCATGCAAAGATGCCATACAGGATCTAAGAAAATCATGCAAAATTTGTTAGGATTTAGCAATAAATGGTAGGATTTTATGGCAAAGAAATATTAAATCGAGCTGCTGGACCCTTCAATAAATGTCTGATCTTTCTTATTGGAAATTATATCAGACATATTTTATTTTCCTTGATCCTGGCTGCCTTGCGTTTACAGTGATTGGTGGGCCTTCTATAAATTATTTGCCCAGTTCTTAAGCCAAATCCTTTTGTTTATTTTTGAGTTCACTTGAATTGGGAGGGAAAGTTATTCCCCTTGGACCATAAGGCAGTCATAATGTTGCCACATCAGCTTTTCCCTTTTGTTCAACCTATGAGAGAGAGAGATTTGTTATGCATTCCTAATTGAAAGAAGATGATTAAAGAGTTCAATGTGATATTGTACAGAATGTTTTAGGCCACACCTTGGCGTAAATCATTACTTCACAAAACTTTACAAAAGATAAACATGTACAGTGTATTCAATAAAGGAAAATCCACAGAGCGAAACAAGGTAACACATAGAAAAGGGGTGGGGAAAAAAACATCAAACGGGCATATTTTGAGCTTGTATTGTATTTTATTATTGTATATTACTGAATTCTCTGAAACAAGTTGTACGTGTGCGTGAGTGACGTGTGTGCAAAGTGAAGTGGGGTGTGTGTGAGTCTGAGAGGGTTTTATGTGAATGTGTGTGTGTGTGTGTGGGGGGGGGGGCTGCAAGGCTATCAATCACACCCTCACCGTGAGCGTGACATTTTGCACAAGACACACACGTTGGCACTGAAACGTGCCACTGGCCATTCAGTCACGGCCACATCATTTGGTGGGTATACACACAAGCAGATGCACCAGTTATTTATAGACTGTGAAAATTACTTCTCTGGGGTTCATCTGGAT
This sequence comes from Hiodon alosoides, assembly GCA_025775065.1. NCBI lineage: Eukaryota > Metazoa > Chordata > Actinopteri > Hiodontiformes > Hiodontidae > Hiodon > Hiodon alosoides. Next base: position 1,168 of record JAOYSI010007021.1, on the reverse strand, counting down.
ATTTAACTCAATTAAATATTTGATAATAAAATCTCTTTTTTTAGCAGAATGGTCTTGTAAATGTTGAGTCGTGAGCACCTCTCACAAAGCACAACAACAAACAGAGATAATAACTGTTTTATTTCAGTTACCATTGTGATTTACAGTTTTTTCTCTGATTGACTGCCTTAGACCCTATTGAATACAACTTAGTGGTTGTGACAGGAAATGAAATGCAGTTTAAAGGGAAGGGTCTAAGTAAGAGGGAATTTCAGTAATTTAATTATGTTCCCTTATGACACTGAGAAATAGTTTCATATTATGGATTCTACTAGAATTTATGTCTAGTTTCTACTCACTAGACATAAAAAAAGAAATGCCTTACAGCTTTAATAGGTTTTTATCTTTAAGTTAATATATAATATAATTTGTTGAGGCTTTTGCAACTCTTTGTGTATGTTGTCTCTGCAGATTGAGTACAGGTCATTGTCAGCAATTTGTTGAGAAAACTCAACTGAGTAAGAACTGCGGAATGTTTTGACTACCTGCAGAAATCCTAGACCTGGGGCTGGGATCATATCAAAAGTTTGACAGCCCGCTGAACACATTTAATGAAATTGTATATAAAAGTGTTTTTTTTAAATTACTTGTTTGTTGTCAGTATCTTATTTATTCTGCTCATAACAAGCAAACGCTTTTAAATACAATGTAAAGTGTGATTTAGCAACTTAGGTTTTTTTGGGACAAAGAATAAGAAATACTGTACCTTGACCAGGATGAGTGTATAGCATTCGCAAAAATTTTTATTTAAATAGATTACAGACCATACTAACTTTTGCATAAAACACAAACTTTATTTTGAAGGTGAAAAAGCAAAAAAAGGCAAACCGCCTTGTCCAATGTTCACGGGGACCCCCGAACTGGGAGGAGGAATGTGGGGCAGGCAGTGGTCAAAGCCTCAGTCATCGCTGAATGAGGGCTCTGTCGAAATTTCACTCTATCCCCCGATGACAGAGCTATGGGACGGCAGTAGGGCAGCTGGGTAAAGAGGTTAAATTAAACAAGCAAACTAACGGTCAGCAAGATAAACAACCCAGTGTGTGTGTGTGTGAGTGTGTGTGTGTGTGTGTGTGTGAGTGTGTGTGTGTGTGTGTGTGTGTGTGTGTGTGTGTGTGTGTGTGTGTGTGTG
>JAOYSI010007020.1:0-10829 GCA_025775065.1 Hiodon alosoides | reverse complement strand
ATTTTTATAATATAAACAGAAGTAACCCGACAAACTAAATTTTAAAACAAATGTGAAGTTTTTAGAATATGAATTTTTATAATATAAACAGAAGTAACCCGACAAACTAAATTTTAAAACAAATGTGAAGTTTTTAGAATATGAATTTTATAATATAAATAGAAGTAACCCGACAAACTAAATTAAAAAAAAAAAAGAGAAGTTTTTAGAATATGAATTTTATAATATTAATTGAAGTAACCCGACAAACTAAATTAAAAAAAAAAAATGTGAAAAGTTTTTAGAATATGAATTTTATAATATAAATTGAAGTAACCCGACAAACTAAATTAAAAAAAAAATGTGAAAAGTTTTTAGAATATGAATTTTATAATATAAATAAAAGTAACCCGACAAACTAAATATAAATAGAGTTCTCAAACAAACACCAACTGCTCAGCCAGGGAGGCAGTTCCGCAGATCGGGCTTCATTAGCGTGGCATATGGTACCATAACCCACTGACGGGCTGACAGGTGTTCCCTGATCAATAATTCAGAGAATTTCTGATACCTTTTTGGGTCCTTTTTGCAACCATAAGGCAATGCTTAACTCACCCCGACTAATGCTAGGAAACCCAACTTTTTCTTACTTCCGTATTTTGGCAACGGGCGATCATTAGGCTAGGCAGGTGCTTCAGCTCGGTATACGCCAAACTTTACCCTCACTATAACTGACCCAGCAAGGCAGCAATGACGGAGAATACAAACGTGGGTCGTGAATACATCCATTCAGCCCTTTTGAATGTTTTAAATACCTCCTACCCATTTTTAAACCAGAGGTTACGTGGCTTTGCGGGCAAAGCACTTCCTGCTCCTGGCAGGAAGTGTCTGATCAGCCATGGCCCTAGTCTTTAAAACCTAATCAGGAAGAGTTCAACGCACTCAATAAAAACATTTTTAAAAACAGTACAACAGGGAAACATAATGGGGAAACTCAAAAATGACCTCTACTTATTTGTAGATTAGAAGGAAACACAGCTGATTTTAGCTCTACGACTCCTTCACTGCTTCTGCTGTAGTTGCAGGTTCATAACGAACGAATCACTAACGACTAATTAATTGCGTAATCCATTATTTTTCTCCCCACTCCATGACCCCTGATGGGGCCCAGGCTGGAGTTAACTGGCTGAATGGGAAGACGCGTTTCACGGTGGGGATAATAAGGGAAAGGACCGGAATTAATTGGGTTTGATTGAATGGGACACAGCTTTTTCGCATGACATAATTGGAGGTCAGTGATGGGAGGGGGGTTTGATGGCTGGCGCCAGTTATTTCGTGTTTTTGTGTGCACAGGTTTTTTTTTTTTTTTTAAACTTGGAGGAAAAAAACGTCTGTCTGGTGTGGTAAACCTTCACCTAATATAAACCACTCACAAAAAGAACTTGAACCCTTAACCCGAGGTTTGCTTCAGTTTGTTTGTGTTCACGACACCATCACAGAGGCCGAACATCTAATGAATATGTCCTATCTCAGTCTAGGAGTTGTGTTTTCATAATGTGGTTATTCTCTGGTCTGCGAAGGACAGGCAGCAATCCAGTCAGTAGACCGAAGAAAATAATAAAATAATACAATTCACATCAAGCGCTAAGCTGACATCAAACATAACTAGATTACCAAACATCAAATCTTATTTCCTTGAATTTTTTCCCAGTATTAAATAAATTTCTGAAAAAAAGGTAATACGCTGCTACAGTGCGGACATGCTCTGTGTTTTGTGCAATTGAATGCGACCTATCAGCAGTTGTTACGTTAACAAATTCTCTATTTGTTTGTTGAGTTGTAAATGATATGCAGATTACGGACAAGTTAAAATGTACTGCCGTTCTAAACAGAACATGTTACCGTGACACGATATAACACAACAATTTACCCATATTTAGGAAAGCCCGCGGGCCGTGTTCACGTAACTGTATTAAATAAAGACGCGAGGGGTGCATGTCACTGCGATTATCTGCAACGCTAAGGCACTAACTTAATACATGCCCATCGCGCTATCCTCTTAGCATAGAGAAGGCGATAAAAGTTAGGCTTCATGAAACACTACGGCGTCCGTGACTGATTCGGCTGATATTTTGCTTAAATAACGAAAACGGCGAAGTCCTTATTTTAATGAAGTTAGCCAACTTGCGTAAAACAAACACGAGTGGACAGCTATGGTGCCTAGAACTGTCCTTTAACGGGTAGTTCTCGTGTATGGGGTAGAATATTATAATTAAATTAGCTGGTGTGTTTCATGCCTCATTTATAACAGAAATTGATGGAAACTACCATTCGGAAGCGACACGCATGTGTTGTGTTTTTTTAGCCAAAGTGTATTCTAATGTTGGTCAAATCATGCCATGAATTTTGCCTCAGTTAGCCTACTGTTAATTTAAATAATATTTAATTTAATCAGAAATGCAAAGGAAACCGGCGGCAAGCGCAGCACTGTTGCTGATTTAACCACATGGTTTTCTCTACAATTCCCGCGTAGTCAGTTCAACATTTGCTAGGAATCTTTTGGAACGTTAACATCCAAAGAAATTGATCCAACGTCTGAAATATGAAAACAATTAAGAAATATTTGTTGCAGTTGATTATATTGTAATAAACTCGTCTGGTGTTGTACTTGGTTTTACTTTTAAAGGACAGAAGCAAACTAAATGTTTGGTTTTGAATGTGATAGACAAGGAAACAAATCATTTAAAGTTTTTTTTTATAACACAAAAACGAGCTGGGACGACAAACCGACATGTCATGCCGAAACATTGTTGTACGCATGTACGACGACAGTCGGAGCTCAGCCAAATCTCCCGTATTTGTGATAGTTTAACACACGTAAATATCACACTGTACTGTACAATGCTTTCATTCGTTTTATGATACTTTAGATTTCGTAAACACATGTAAACAAAGATAAATATAAGGATAAGCAGGCCCGCAACGACTTGTTACTAGTAGGGTTTTACACAGGTTAATAATTTCAAAACATAGATGTATAATCCTGCGTGATGTTTGTTAGTTTGCGAGGTTATTAAAAGATAATGTCAAATAGCAGACCAATGGCCATGTATCCTAAAATAATGACCACTGGCGACTGGTGGACAATTTTCTAGGTAGGGCTGTACCACATACAACAATTTCAGTAAACATCCCAGTATGATTAAAAGCAAAAAAGCGAAAGTTTACCCAAAACTGACAATTCTGTCATCGTTCACTCACACTCATGTTATTCCTGACCTGTAACACAAAATAAGATATTTTGATGAATGTTGGTAACCAAGCAACATTGGTGCCCATTCACTTCCATTATATGGACAAAAAAATCATTGAGACATTTCTCATATCTTCTTTTGTGTTTTGCAAAAGAAAGACAGTCATAAGATTTGGAACAACATGAGGGCGAGAGAATGAGGACAGAGCTGTCATTTTAGAGTGAATTGTCCCTTTAAGAGAAGGAAATATTTAAAATAATAAACAATCTTGTAAATGTCAACGGACCTTTTACACATTGAATTATTTGAGATTTATTTTAACTATACACAAAAACACCACACTGGGGCTCAACATGAACAAATGTACACTACCAGTCAAAGTTTGAGTACATCTGTTTGACACCTGGTTATTCATTAAACAGCTATGAGGAATTAATTTCGAGCTGCGTAGCGATGTTCACTCTTCCCAATATGTCTAGCTTGACATAATTATCCATGTGTGCCCAACCACCCCCTGACCAAATCTCTCTCATGACCCTCTTCTAAAAATACTTTCCTGCAGCCTGCTCTCACTCTCACTGTAGTGAGTGCCGTATGCCTTTATAACAAGCCTGTACCTCCACACAAGAACGTCAGTTTTCTCATCCCTGAAGTGTGCAGGAGCGAGTCTTGGAAATGCCTCCTCTGCCCTATATGCCATGTATATCAAATACCAGTGTGTCCAAACGCATTGCTTCTTAATGTGGAGAACCCTTACCACACCCATATACAAATTGTTGAAACCAACCCTTGCCATGACTTGCATAAAAACTGCAAAAACGGATTGACCGGCTTGGGCGCAGGTTCGGCTGCCCCCCCACGGTCACCCCCCGCCCCACGCCCCGAGAAACAGCATGGAAAAAGTTTGGGGCGGGGGTCTGAACATACTGAACCCTTTTTTATCCTCCCTTTATTTAGCTGTACTGATGTTCCTTTCTTAGTGTTCTCCTCCAGTCGGCACTGTATAGCCTTCAGAGTGTAAAAAGAGACGGACAACGTCCTAAAGCCCAGACAGTTTTTAATGACCACACTGTGGTGGCAGACGTTGTAGCGCCTCCCGGGGGCAGCTGCAGGCACCACGCTTGCCCTCTGGCTCTCCCAACATGGGAGTTTAACAGCAAACGTCCAGGAGCATCGCTCGGCACCCACAGGACTCACATTTTATGGTTTCCTTTTGACCACCACAGATTCTTCCAACTGCGGTTGGGGTTGTGTGGTGTCTGGATTGCGGAGGGCATTGGGTTGAGCCTGAGTCTGAGCCTGAGCCTGAGCCTACCAAGAGGAGATAAAGGATAAATTAATCAGTAAGTAATATTTTCCTAAACAAGGACTCTCTCAGAGGACACTCTTAGAGGACATTTGGGGCGATGGGGTACGAGTGTGGACCCACTGCTTCTGCTCAGGGGAGTTAACATGGGCGCACAGACATATAATAATAATGCAGACGTTACTTTGGATTAAATTAATAAGGAGGTGTGGCTAATTACAGAATCATCCCCTGCAATATAGACCCTTAAAGTGTCCCAAATAAGGTACCAAAGGCTCAGTTAATGCAGGATCTACTAATTAGTTATACATCAGGTTTGTGCTGCCATTTCAGAATCTTGGCTATAGGTTGTCAGTGTATAAATGTGACAAAAGAATAAATTAAATTAAATATCCACAGCAATTGCTTGTATAATTAGTCACACAATATATTTACATGACCGTTATGACCCTGAAAGAGAGACACCTCTTACCCCTGAAAATCCAGATTGAAACTTTGATCCAGTCCATCCTCCAGCAAGGCGTCATCTGCCTCCACCAGGGGGACCCTGTCCTCCTCTACAGCACTGGAGAAGCTGAAGCTGGGAGTCCTGGTGAGAGAGATGCTGGATCAAGCTCAGGAATTATATAGAGGCAAAAGGAGAGAGCGAGAGATGGGAAGAGGAGTAGAGATATACAAAGAACGGATCAAACATATACCGTTTTTGTTTTTTTCCATAGTTTTCCAGAAATTTGATCTCCAACCATCGACTGCCTCTCTTTGGTGCTGGGAGACAGACCTGGATCAGACTGCAACATGCTGCAAGAAAGAAGAATAGGGGCTGAGGTTATTGTGGCTCCAGCAGACAGCTCAGCACGAGGGAGACAGAGAAGAGAAACGCTTGAAGCTCTGGAGAAGGGAGAGAAGATTACCAGTCCACAGAATTCATCTTCTTCCTCCACCTTTTGGTTTTCTGCTGAGGAAAAACTATTAATTTATGTCAGGGTCTCAATCTGCACTTTGTGGTTTACTCACCCCCTCATGACATGTGAGGATTTCCATTTGAGAGCTTTGATTTATATCATTACATTATTTTAGTTTTATTCCTCCAGACCAATAGAGGAAAGACATTTATCGTAAAAAAAAAGATACGTATGAGGTGCGATAAAGAAACTTAATAGTAAATGTGGTATCTTATCATTGACAATAAAGTTTTGATTACATTCTTGACTAGAAGCACTCAGATCTAACTTCATACTTAACTCTTAACTCCAATATTGAAACAGAAAAAAACTAAATAATTTGCAGTTGTTGATTGTAAATTTTTAATAACAACCATCTGGCGTATTGCCGATTAGATAGTCTGTATAAAACACCTCTGTTTTTTCCCCCTTTATTCAGGTGATAAAAGTTAAGTTAAAAAAGTATAATAATTAGCAGGAATAACAGAAACAAAAAGGTGTTGTTATACCTGTCTTAAGCACTTAGACAAACAACCGTAAGATATTATTTTTTATTTTGTTAAAATACTAAGTAAAAAACTGATACACTGTAGTATGCTAACTGATTCTTTTTAAAGGTGAAGCCCATTGTGACGCAGCATAAGGGCGATGACGTGCGCTTACTGTCGCTGTTGGGGCAGGTGCTTCAAATACATCGTTTCCACGGTACTGTAGCACCGTGCTGTCCAAATATGAAAAGGGGTAAAAAATCTATACATTACTATGGCGAGTAAGCATCATGCCCCTAGCCTTCTTCTAAACCTGATACTCGCATTGCCCACCAGAACTCTGTCGTACGCCAAGCTATGTAACAAAAACAAATATGTTTTTTTTATTTAAAAGTTGATTAAACAAACTCCGTGGGAGGTTTACGATGTATAAATATAAATATAACGAGATCAGCCTTAGCATTAAGTGAAAGTTATAACACACTGTGGAGACATAATGTCTGTTAAAAAGATACACCCACCTTGGATCAACTGGGAAATTTCCTCCTGAGAATTTGAGGGGATTATTCATTGACCGGTCACTCTTCATGGACAGACAGCTGGGTACAGGTGAGCCTGCTCTCTCCTGTCAATACCATAAAGTTAATGGAGAAAATTAGACGTTAATTCCACATGAAATGTGTACTGTGTGTAGCTGTCATACAGTTTTTTTGTTGATTTCATTCCACATTTACTTATTTTATTTGTGCTTTTTATTTACGTCTCTTCCCATGTAATTATCCTGGGTAAATGTAGCAGGAAACGGGTATCTGTTGCAAGGGGGAACATTAATAGTGAAGCACCATTTAGAGATATTACAGCCACGCCACACGTGTGTTCAAGGTTTGATGCTCCTTTAATAAAGCTCATCAAGAAAGTTTACTCCCTTTGGTTTTGCAGCCAATGAGGTATGTTTAAAGTTCATGTAACGTAATTTGTGTTTTTTTTGTCATGTATGTTTTTTTTTAACAAAAACATTTGTATGTCTTTAGGTTCTTACGGCTAAGACTAAGGCTAAGGCTAAGGCTAAGGCTAAGGCTAAGGCTAAGGCTTGGGCTAAGGCTAAGGCTTGGGCTACGGCTAAGGCTAAGGCTAAGGCTAAGGCTAAGACTACGGCTAAGGCTAAGGCTTGGGCTAAGGCTAAGGCTAAGGCTACGGCTAAGGCTAAGGCTAAGGCTAAGGCTAAGGCTAAGGCTAAGACTACGGCTAAGGCTAAGGCTAAGGCTAAGGCTAAGGCTAAGGCTTGGGCTAAGGCTAAGGCTAAGGTTACGGCTACGGCTAAGGCTAAGGCTAAGGCTAAGGCTTGGGCTAAGGCTAAGGCTAAGCCATTCGCTCAAAGAACAGACCTTGGCTGGAGCATAGTTGGCTGTGGTAGTCCCAGTGTCGACTATGGTTATGCCATTGGATTAAGTAATAGAATAGTAGTCAGACAAGTAACACCAAGCCCTAAGTCATCGCACAATCTCACAAGTGAAGTTCGATATATATGCCGCAAGCAGATCAAGGAATTAGTCATGCCACCACACATAATCAAAGTGCTTGAATCGGATTTCAACGAAAGATCAGTGAAGGATAGTCACATTTCTCAAGAAGATCTTTGCTTCTTGTCAATAATGGAGGCATGACCCATCCCTGCAATGGCATGAGACTCAAAGAAGACGGTCATTATGAAATGCCTTTGCTGTTTAAGGCAGATAGGCCACATTTGCCAGACAACAAGAAATGTCCTATTCACCGCCTGAAATGCTTAGGGAAGAGACTCAAGAAGGATGATCGATACCACAAAGACTATGTGGCATTTATGACTGAAACTATAGCTCATGGAGACGCTGAAAGGGTCCCAATTGAAGAACTTGATAGACAGCCTGCCTGGTACATACCTCATCATGGGGTGTATCCCCCCCAGAAACCAGGGAAAATACATGTTGTCTTTGACTGTTCTGCAAAATTTCAAGGCACGTCACTGAATGATCATCTGCTGACCGGTCCAGAACTAACTAAGGCCCTGGTTGGTGTTCTCTGCCGTTTTAGGAAATACAAATAGCCACAATGTGTGACATTGAACGTATGTTTCATCAATTTCATGTCAAGGCAGATGATCAAGACCATTTCAGGTTCCTTTGGTGGGACGATGGGAATCTTGAAACCCAAACTTCAGTGTACCAAATGAAGGTGCATTTGTTTGGAGAAGCCTCGTCATCTGGCTGTGCCAATTTTGGCCTGAAACATCTTGCTGCTCAAGGTCAAGGTAGCTTTGGCGAAGCTTCTATCAAGTTCATAGAAAGAAATTTCTATGTTGATGAAGGCTTGACAAGGGTATCAACTGTAGATGAAGCCATACAACTGGTCAGAGAAGCAAGGCAGCTGTGTAACACCGGCAGTTTTGAGCTGCACAAATTCATTTCCAACAGTGCAGAAGTCATAGCATCAACACCCAGGGAAGAGTGTGCTGAAAGGGCCAAAGACCTAGACATGGCTTTGGGTGAACAACACATTGAGAGAGCACTTGGGGTTCAATAGTGTGTTGCATCAGACAATTTCCAATTCAGAGTAATTGTGAAGGAACGTCCGCTCTCTAGAAGAGGTGTCCTGCCGACAGTAGCGTCCATTTATGACCCACATAGCCAGCTGACCAAAATGTTGGGAATAAGGTGTAGATTTGGGTGTGTGTATCACCCACAATCAGAGGGAATGGTGGAAAGGGCAAATGGAAGCCTAAAAGCGAAAATAGCTAAGTAGATTGCTTTGAGTGGGTCTACGAACTAAATAAAGCCAAGTCCAGAAGAACCCGGAGTTTGGGCAGACAAAATCAATCCTTGTGTGAACCGCAGGAACTCCCTAATGTAAATTTAGAATCTGTTGAGGTAAGAACTGATTAGAAAGAGAAATCAGAATGCAGGAGAGAGGAAGTGGCCTAGGAAATCAAACAGTGAAATCTGGAGAATGGTGCTAGGGGTACTGCTACTGTGGACAGGAACATGTTCGGCCGCACCAGTTCCATTCAGTGACTCAGGCCTCAGCCAAATGAAAGAGGAGACCACACTAAACCAGAACCAAGCCGCGACATTAGGCAGACAACATGCTCCCAAAACTACAGAGTCAGAGTTTGATAATTACCGTATTTCCCCTTGTATAAGACTTTTTCGAAAAATTTGGGGTCTAAAAACTGTCTTATACAGGGGTTGTAGATATTTTTAATTGCATTTCCCGCTTTTTCGCGCTTGTTGTCTTTGCGCTCATTGTTTTGCACTTGTTACCGGTATATTAGGTTACGCTTTGCCACGTTCTGCACAGAAAAGATTTTCGTACAGTGCTGAATTCAAGTTAAAAGTGATCCAGTTTGCAAAAGTGAATGGAAATCGTGCTGCTGAACGTAAGTTTGGTCCTCCTCCAACTGAGATAATAATCCGAGACTGGCTATGGGAAGAAGAAACCCTACTGAATTTTATGATAATAAAACTGGATTCAATAACTTTATGTAATACATTTTTTTTTTTCCAATTTTGAGCCCCAAAATGAAGGTGCGTTTTATACACGGGAGCGTCTTTTATACATGGGGAAATACGGTATTTGTTTTATTATATGGTGAATATTAAAGTGTGGAAGGGACTCAGTAATGTAAATAATTTTGTAATCATTTTACTTCACTGTAAAATAGGCTAGGCTACTTTTAAATAATTAATATCATGGTATAACGTACCAGCTATACATTTTCAACACGTTGAATTATGTGATTTTAGGCACTTATTTTAGTGCCTAACCACATACAAGCTAGCCAATGTCATGTTACCGGGAAACTGTTGTCTTCATTGGCATTACTTTCCAAAGTACACAGGAAATGAAAAAGAAAAAAAATCTGCTTGAAAACGAAAGAGAAAGTGATTTCCTGTTCACTTCCAACAGCTCATTTTACGAGAAGAACAAATTGAGAGCGTACTACATATTATTCGCAATTATTAAATTGTTAAATAGAAAACTTGTATATCAATATCAATTAAGCTTTTATATTTATTTACAGGTAAAATATCGTGGTTTAGGATGGGTAAAAATTGAGAAACGTCGTGGATACGTTTTGGAGGGTGAGCTTTGAAGAGCGGCCTGTTGAAAATACTCGGTAAGTAATGTAATAGCATTGTAGAACCCAAAGACATCTATAGAATGCAATAACAACATTTGAGAATTCGGTTGGGAAATGTTTAGTGGGACGAATGTGGCGTTCACGTCGTCCCCAACCTCACCTCCAATTCTACACCACCGAGGTTACTTGCAATGTTAAAAGCTAAAACACATTATTCTCACATTATAGGGGTAGAGCGAACGGAGCTAATGTAACGGTGTTTGAAATTTCACGGAAATGCATTACGGAGTATATTCAAGTACATTGGCAGGGTGTTGTCTATACACGTTTGATGCATTTCAATAACATTTAATTGTATTACTATATTAACTTTTACATGTGTACTGTTGCATAAGTAACACTAATATTAAAATAGTGTTTGTAGATGGAAATCACATACTACTTATCTAATTCAGTTAATGCGATTATGAATATTACTTCGTATTTGGCGAAATAAATTATCCAATTTACCTGAATACCGTGGTAATAGACTCATATAAGGACAATTATTTTAAAAGCGGGATTCAAACCTCCAACGTTATCGTTTACATATATGAAATTAGTAACTATAGAGTAGGACGTAAGAACCACTGTGCTCAACGTGTAGAATGCAGAGAATTAGTAACGATAGGGTAGGTGGTGTGAACCTCGGTGTTTCCCAAGGTGTTCAGGCAAGTCTAATAACTTAGGTAGCCAATTAGTAAG
>JAOYSI010007019.1:1562-12415 GCA_025775065.1 Hiodon alosoides | reverse complement strand
TGTGTGTGTGTGTGTGTGTGTGCGCGTGTGTGTGCGTCTGCACGTTTGTGTGTGCGCATGTCTGTCTGTGCGCATGTGCGTGTACGCTGTTCCTGCGATTTCTTTGCCGGTCTACATGCTGCATACTGTCTGACCATAAGCTTGTATTTTCTTCGGGGGGGGAGGTTAATGAACAAACACGAGTATCTCTGGAGCCACCGAATTTCCTCTCCTTCTCTGTCCCAGACAAACGGGACGCATTAATCTTTTACAGCGCGTTTACACGTGTGTCTGTAAGAGCGTAGCCTGTTAGCCTGTGCTCTGCTTGGGGTTGCTGGTTAAAAGGCTTTGGCTGTTAATGTTTCAGGCTCCATGAAGAGGTCTTTTCTGAGGGAGGGGGGTGGGCTCCAGTTTGGGAAGGTGGAACGACTGGGCTGGAATTCAATTCAATAAGCTTTATTGGCATGACAACGATAAACACGTTTGTGCCAAAGCAAAATAAACATACAAACATACAACCAGGTACAGTGTATAAATATACACAATGAAAAGACAACTCTCTCCCTCTCTCTCTGCCCCAGAGAGAGAGATAATTTCCGACGCCCCAGGACGGAAGAAGACCTAAACATGATGAGAGACACCTGGTCTCCAAATGAAGATAAAATAGATTCTCTCTCTGTGAGGGACAGGAATGCCTCTCCTGGTACAACTCGCAGTAAACACAATACACTTATTAGCGGTTGCAGAGATACAGATACAGAGAGGAAAACGTTCCAGTATTTCTCCATTTCGGGTCATTAAATTGTTTCGGCTATTACCGCCTTCTTCAATAATGAGTCATTTGAATGGGACTGTGTTTTTATTTACTTATTTAGGTTGGTGGTAACCCCCCCCATCCCCTGCCCCCCTTTTAGTTTGGTGTATGAGATAATTGTACAGCTGTCACTTCCGTTACTGATCCCAGAACAGCCAACCTGCCTCTTCTGCGTAGTAGGAGGAACTGCCTCTCTGTCTTGGGCCTTCTGTCCACACTGGTGACGTAGTTTGTTCCTTCTGCAAGGGAGCCTGATTACACCGTGAGTCACCGGCCACCAGTTGCCGACGGAAACCGCGGTGGTTCTGTCCAAATGTCCATCAGCCTGGGCACAGTGCATCGTCACTGTTGTCATGTGAACGATATTGTGTATTTTTCACGGTGGAGAAAGGTTGTGTGGGGCCCGGTCGTACAGAAGCGTGGTGTGGGCCCGGTCGTACAGAAGCGTGGTGTGGGCCCGGTCATACAGAAGTGTGGTGTGGACCCGGTCGTACAGAAGCGTGGTGTGGGCCCGGTCATACAGAAGTGTATTTTGGGACCATTGTGGGCTCGGTTGTACAGAAGCGTGGTGTGGGCCTGGTCGTACAGAAGCGTGGTGTGGGACCATTGTGGGCTCGGTCGTACAGAAGCGTGGTGTGGGCCCGGTCGTACAGAAGCGTGGTGTGGGCCCGGTCGTACAGAAGCGTGGTGTGGGCTTTAAGTCTTTTAGTGTGGGCCTCAGGAAGCGTGCCTTTGCGTTTAGTTCCTGTTAAATTTGGAGGGCGGGTTTAACAGGGTTGTAAAACGAAAATCACGAGTACTCGTAAGATTAGATTGTTTTCCGTTTTTATTGCGGACGGTTACTGTTAAAGGTTTGTGGTTAGTTATATAGTCTATAAATTATGTTTCGTTGCTAAATTTCTTCCCGTGTCTTTGAATGCACGAGAGACTTGTTGCACTGGCCACAATATAGCTTCCAGACTCAAACTTAAAATTTTAGGCCTAACCATAACCCAAACGTTGGACTTTTCACCAAATTTGAGAAAGCAAAATCTAAAGTAAAAAAACCAACGACTATCAACGACAGATAGGCACAGCTGCAGTGGATTTGAACCCGTAAACCACCCGGTCATTCGTTTAGGATTTGAACCCGTAACCTCCCGGTCATTCGTTTAGGATTTGAACCCGTAACCACCCCCTCATTTGTTTAGGATCTGAACCTGTAACTTCCCGATCATTCATTTCGTACCCCACACACCTCACAAGACCTGACTGGCTCTCATTTTGCTGGAGAATGATTATCTCCAATGGAATGCTGGCTAATTAATGGCGGGTCTTTGTTCCTTGCAACAGAGTCATTAATTACAGGGCATTAAGCTGTGGAGTTTTCTTTGCCAAGTGACGTCGGGCCAAATTAACGCAGCCATGGTTTCGGGTTTTAATCGACTGCTTGTTATCAACACTACCGCCCCCCCCCCCTCCTTTTTGAGCGACTCGCTGGCCTTTCTTCTGAGCCATTTCACCACCCTCGGCCTGTCACCCTACCTGAAAGCACTGTGCCGCGTGCCTTAAGTCTGTGTTACAGAGCAGTTACTGCAAGCTGCTCTACAGGCCATGAGGTGGAGGGGGCTGTACTGGTGTGTCACCAGGCAGGTGAGGGCTCGCAGGTGCGTCACCTGGGCCAGCGTTTAGCTGACAAGGGGCCACAGAAGCGCTAACGCTTTCCCTTCATCTCAGCTTCCGAGCCACGTGGTGCCCGCCGTAGGCCGTCAAACGCCCTTGCGGTTCACTGTAACCCGCTGAGAGGGTTTGCTCCTCAACCCTGTGTCACAACAGGGCTGTTTCCATGGCACCAGCGTGGGGAGGCGGAGCCTCGGCGGCCCACCTGGGGCTTATTTGTGTTCTCTCCAGGTCCGACTGTTGGCACCTAACGTCAGCGTTTCTGTCCCTGTGGTGAGCGTGTATGTATGAGGCCTGGCCGGTTGGCAGTGTTGTTCAGACCTGCAAGGGTTTTTCCTGCCACTGAAGGCTGGCAGGGGCAGTCGGCTAGCGGGGCCAGGTGTGGGCATAAGGGGGGCAAAATGGGCTTCCACCCACTCCCTGGGGTCTTTTTCAGCCGATCAGAGCATGCTTCAGCAAGGCGCATGGGTAAATTACATTAGCATTTTAGCAAACATGGACTGTCTTGCTGCAGTAAAATTGTACGGTGCGTGTGTTTTTTTTAAAGCAGCTTGTCGTAGTGCTACTGTTTCAATATGACTAGCCTTGGCTTAACGGAAGTGCTCTAGTTTGGTTTCAGGTTTCCGTTTTAACAAGACTGCAAAATGGAACTGAAGTTTTAAGGGAAACCCATTTCATCTTCACATTGGACTGTCACCCTCTTCATGTTCCCGTCAGGCCAGTGTGGAATTACCCTTTTCGCTGTTTCTCTCAGAGTTACCCTGGACATTTAACGGTTGTGAGTAAGTGTTTATGAGTTGTGCCGTCTGTATGGTTGAGGGCTCATCATAAAAGACCCCACCCTCTTCTCTCCCCCGTTTCACGGTCAGCTATATCCAGTCTGGGCTTGTGGGATTGTGCCTTTTGAAGTCGAAGGAACGAAATAGCACAACAACAGAGGAAGGGGGGTGTGGGGAACATCTGCCTTTCCTGGGGCTGAGGGAACATCTGCCTTTCTCTGGGTTCGGGGAGGAACATCTGCCTTTCTCTGGGTTCGGGGAGGAACATCTGCCTTTCCTGGGCTCGGGGAGGAACATCTGCCTTTCTCTGGGCTCGGGGAGGAACATCTGCCTTTCCTGGGCTCGGGAAGGAACATCTGCCTTTCTCTGGGCTCGGGGAGGAACGTCTGCCTTTCTCTGGGCTCGGGGAGGAACGTCTGCCTTTCTCTGGGCTCGGGGAGGAACGTCTGCCTTTCTATGGGTTCGGGGAGGAACGTCTGCCTTTCTATGGGTTCGGGGAGGAACGTCTGCCTTTCTCTGGGTTCGGGGAGGAACGTCTGCCTTTCTCTGGGTTCGGGGAGGAACGTCTGCCTTTCTCTGGGTTCGGGGAGATGCCACGGGGAGCGATGTGCTCGGCTCCCCACCTCCAGCGGTCCTTGATATAGCAGCGTATAAGCAGGTGATGGACGAGGGGGACTGCTCAGAGAAAGGACTGGGAATATAAGTGCAGAACAGACTGGGACCAAGCCCCGAGCCCGTTGTCAGGTAAGCACAGACGGACAGAGCTTATTTTTAGAGTTTGTGGACGGGCGGAGAGAGCTGGACTATTTGGGTCATTGTGATTATTTAAATGCAGAAATAAGCCGCCTTTTTAAAAGATCCTAAATTGGACAAAGCTACGGATTTGCACCGTGTCCAAGGCAGAGCAATAGGCCGTCAAATCCCGTGGGAGGATTTTATGTAGTAAATAAATGAACAAATCGATGACAAAAAAAACTGGAAGAGGCCAATCCGATGTCCTCTGTGGGCGGGGGGAAGGTATGGTGCGGGTTTATGGAATGTGTGTAACGGAGGGGAACGTTTTTCGGGGTTTGCATCACAGCGATCACACGCACAGCTATTCTGTGGCCGGGCCGGGCCGGCCCCCTCCGAAGTGCCTCAGTTCCGCTGACGCTGTTTTAACGGGGTTGAGTACTACATGCGTTCTACCGTTTTAATGTCAGCTAGGAATACCATTAACGGAATAAGAGCTCTAAGGAGTAAACTGCCATGGCCACAAGTCTGTCCGTCTTGGAGGGGAACTGCCTCTTCCTCCTTCCATCTATTCTGATTGGTCCAACAGCTTTGAGTACGACAGGTTATCAGGCGGATTTGGGGTTGGGTCTGTTGAAAGCCCCTCCACATCCCTGTTACCAGGGAACAATATGAAAACAGGGTTTCCTAGTCCCTGTTGGGACTGGCTTCACTGGCAGTCCTGAGCCCACAAGGGAAATGATGCAGGCTGCTTTAAAAAAAAAGAAAAAGGAAGGAAATCAAATACTGTTCTCTTCATGCGGTGTTGGCTGTGCGTTTCCTGCGTGGTTCCTCTGCGTTTCCTGCGTGATTCTTGTGCCGATAACGAGAGGCCTGTCTGTAAAACCCACAAACGTGCAGGAACTGTCCTGGCCCTCCTCTAAATTGCTCCAGGGCAAGTCCTTTTGTTGTTGTTTTTTTATTTTTCTAGCTGACATTCCAACCCAGTGAGGTCAAACTCTTAAAGTCATCACGATTGCCATCTGTTCAGCGTGTTACCACTATTTCTATTTAAAAAAATGCTCTATAACTAACAAAGTTTGATTGATGTATATTGTAGTGAGCATATCTGGAATCTAAGTATGTCCGTTTGTCTCACAAATCACAAATCCAATCACCCTACAACAAATCATACATCAAATCACCCTACAACAAATCATACATCAAATCACCCTACAATAGGGCTGGGCGATAAAACGATAACAATAATTATCACGATATTATTTTCCTCGATATAAATTTAACAAATGTTCGGTCAAATTAATTTTAATCACGAACTCCCAAATGCCAATCTTGAAGCAGGAATAGAGATATTCATTACGCAAGTTAAGTTGCACGGCGAAAGGCCAGCACGTCGTATTGTTTACAGAAACAGTGGCTTTCAGGCTGGTAGTGGGAGCGGAATGAGCGAAATGAGCGAACCCGAAGAAAGTGCAGTGCCCACGACCAGCTCGAAGGACGAGGACATTATCGACAAGAAACTGAAGAAAGGTCACTCGCTTTATTCAGTCATTACACAAAAAGAATGACTTTACTTACTATTCAAATTAAAGCTATTAGACGATACTTTGTTGACTGAAATTTTTACTGCCAAGTCAGTCATTAGAAAAATTCAGCGTATTAGCATTAGAGCTATGCGACGTATTTATTTTCCTTCCCTTTGCTACGTCAAGTATTTGAATGTAATTAAAAGACATACTTTTGATGTAGAGCTCACTAATAACAAATTAACATTCCCAGTTCAATGGAAAATCATAAATACATTCATGTTTAGAAATGTCTGATATCTTTCTGAGCATTCAATGTAGCTGGTACACTGGATCCTTTAGCTGGTATCAGTCTTAGTTTAAATGCCCTTCCCTTGTGATAAATAATTAGGTGACAGTATTAAACCGGCACTCCCACTAGGTCTTAGAAAAAGACTTGCCACGGCGGGGGTTTTTTTTAGCGAAGTCTAAGAGCAGCGAAAATACACAGAAACGCAAAGCAACCGAGGTGAACGGAGACCTCAAATAGCAAGAAGCGGAAACAACAGTGGATTTGGCAACACGTTAGGCTAAGTCTATTAAAATATTTACTTATTGAGGAAAAAGTAATGAAAAAGGATTTTACTTACTTACCTCAGATTTGTGAAATGATCCACTGTTTGGCAAGTGTTTGTCATGTTCTGACCATAAAGAATAGTTTAAAACCACAATTAACTGGTTTTAATCTGGTTTC
Organism: Hiodon alosoides; assembly: GCA_025775065.1. Lineage (NCBI taxonomy): Eukaryota > Metazoa > Chordata > Actinopteri > Hiodontiformes > Hiodontidae > Hiodon > Hiodon alosoides. The sequence goes on along the minus strand of JAOYSI010007019.1, from coordinate 6,193 downwards.
TTCAACTTTCACTAAACCTGAAAGAAATTTATCGTGACATTTATCATGATCATTATCGATATCGACTGATATTTCATTTTTTATCGTGATAACAATTTTGGCCATATCGCCCAGCCCTACCCCACAACAAATCACACATCCAATCAACCCACGACGAATCAAACATCAGATCGCCCCACAACAAATCACACATCAAATCTTGTTTCTTTCATCGTTAAAACACCGACTAAAAGCTTGGTTTATCAGTGCAGGATTGTACTGCTTTTCTCTAAGCGGGACTTTAATGGGAAAGTTTTTCTTCAGATGGTTTTTTTTTAATCAGTGGGCCATCAGCTCCACATTCAATCCCGGTGAGAGGAGACGAGGTGAGGCGTAACGTCTGCCTGTCCGAGGGAGGAAGCCGTTTAGCGGTAGCCTAAGTACTTAAAATGCTTGGTCCCCTGGGGGGAACCAGCCGGCAGAACGCACACAAGGACATTATTCCTCCCTACAGCCTGTGGAAGAGCAAATACCCTTTTATGTGATTAGATGGGCAGAGCTTGCTGGAGGGTTACGCCAGGTGGGCCTCACACATTTTCATCAGAGACGGGGGGGGGGGAGAGAGACTCGTCTATGAGGGCTAAAGCACGGCACAGGAGGGAGGCGGTGGACGCCTGAGTGCTGACGTTGGGCCGCGCCGCTTTTCCGCCACGCGTGGCCGAATTTCTCTGAGCTCCCTGGGACTGGCCGCGGGTGAGGGTGAACGCCACCTGTTGCCTACGTTCTTGGTTACGATGGGTCAAACCAGTCTGGGAGCCTGGTTCAGCGTCTGCTCGCCAATCCTGTATTGTCTGTCTCTACATCTCTACCTCTCTCTCTCTGTCTGTTACTACATCTCTCTGTCTGTCACTACATCTCTACCTCTCTCTCTCTGTCTGTTACTACATCTCTCTGTCTCTACATCTCTACCTCTCTCTCTCTGTCTGTTACTACATCTCTCTGTCTGTCTCTACATCTCTACCTCTCTCTCTCTCTGTCTGTTACTACATCTCTCTGTCTCTACATCCATCCCTCTCTCTCTCCCTCTCTCTGTCTGTTACTACATCTCTGCCTCTGTCTGTCTCTACATCTCTACCTCTCTCTCTGTCTGTTACTACATCTCTCTGTCTCTACATCCATCCATCTCTCTCTCCCTCTCTCTGTCTGTTACTACATCTCTACCTCTCTCTCTCTGTCTGTTACTACATCTCTCTGTCGGTCTCTACATCCGTCACTCTCTCTCTCCCTCTCTCTGTCTGTCTCTACATCTCTGCCTCTCTCTTTGTCTGTCTACATCCGTCCCTCTCTCTCTCTGTCTGTTACTACATCTTTGCCTCTCTCTGTCTGTCTACATCTCTCTGTCTGTCTCTACACCCATCCCTCTCTCTCTCCCTCTCTCTGTCTGTTACTACATCTTTGCCTCTCTCTCTGTCTGTCTACATCTCTCTGTCTGTCTCTACACCCATCCCTCTCTCTCTCCCTCTCTCTCTGGTTGTCTCTACATCTCTGCCTCTCTCTCGGTCTGTCTACATCCCTCCCCCTCTCAATTCAATTCAATTCAATTCAATAAGCTTTATTGGCATGACAAGACTAAACACGTTTTGCCAAAGCAAAATAAACATACAAACATACAAACAGGTACAGTGTCTAAATACATAAGACATATATGAGACAATTTTCAGTGCAGATTAATGGTTTCCCTTAGACTGTGGCAGACAGTCACATATTCAGCAGCTAGTGCACATGTTATCCCCACCTCACCTAGAAATATCTGTAGTTTTTCAGTTTCAGTGAGGCGGGGGAAGTCACTTATGTGACTGGTAAATTTGGGTAAGAATGTGTCCCTGACCAGCTGGTATTTGGGCCAGTTTCTCCACGTGGCTCTGTGTCGACCTTTGTCGATTGCTAGGGTGTGGTCGCTCAATCTGCATTTGGTCAGTAGTTGCCTTTGTTTTTGGCCTTTAACGCTGACCAGATATTCTGCCAGGGCGTACGGTCTGTTCAAGCCCTGGTAGCACTCTAATTTGTGCTGTGATTTGACTTGGCCCTCCCAGTGTGTCAGGTATTTGTTTTCCAGGGCGTGGTTATTTTGGATGTCACTGCGGCCTGATTAGAGCTGCTGTTCTGAGGCTCTGCGATGCTGATCTGGTTCTCCTCACAGAGCTTCTCCATCATGTAGCTGATGGTCTTTTTATTTGGCTAGTTCTCCTGGCTCTTCAGGGCCTTGAATTGGTAGGAGTCATGGTTGCTTTGGTTCAGGTGGCTCCAGTACCTCAAAAGCTCTCTTCTGTACAGTGAGCAGTAAGGGAAGACGTCCTAGCTCAGCTCGACAAGCGTTGCTTGGAGCATTCCTGTGCAACTGCAAGATGTTTTTGCAGAATTCTAAATGTAAGATTTCTGTTGGACTTTTCACAATTTAGAGTGGGACCCCAGCCTTCACTGCCATACAAAAGTGGATTGGCTGTATAACTTGGTCACAGGGTTACAGCCAGACCGTGATCGATGGTTTTAGGTTATACAGCTGTTTCCTTATTGCGTGGAAGGCTCTTCCGGCTTTTTGTCTCAGTGCACTGACAGCTGGGTTGACTCTCTCTGTGTCTCTACATCCCTCCTTCTCTCTGTCTCTCTCCCTCTCTCTCTCTGTGTTTCTACTTCCCTCCTTCTCTCTGTCTCTCTCCCTCTCTCTCTGTGTCTCTACATCCCTCCTTCTCTCTGTCTCTCTCTCCCTCTCTCTCTGTCTGTCTCTACATCCCTCCCTCCCTCTCTCTCTGTCTCTCTCTCCCTCTCTCTCTGTGTCTCTACATCCCTCCTTCTCTCTGTCTCTCTCTCCCTCTCTCTCTGTGTCTCTACATCCCTCCTTCTCTCTGTCTCTCTCCCCCTCTCTCTGTCTCTCTCCCTCTCTCTCTGTATGTCTCTACATCCCTCCTTCTCTCTGTCTCTCTCTCCCTCTCTCTCTGTCTGTCTCTACATCCCTCCTTCTCTCTCTGTGTCTCTACATCCCTCCCTCTCTCTATTTCTGTCTCTCGCTCTCTCAGTCCATCTGCGAGGCATGCTAAGGCGTGGGCTGGGAAGCCAGGCTGTGACGATGAGGACGAGGATGAGGGATGGCTATTGCCAGCTCCGTTTCCCCTGACGACGGGAAAAAAGTTATTTTACAGCGCTAAGAAAAGATGGTGTCCCCGTACCCTCACCAAGGCCAAGGGGTGACTAGGGGCTGTGTGTGTGTGTGTGTGTGTGTGTGTGTGTGTGTGTGTGTGTGTGTGTGAGAGAGAGAGGGAGGCTGTGTCGTGTGTGTGTGTGTGTGTGTGAGAGAGAGAGGGAGAGAGGCTGTGTCGTGTGTGAGTGTGTGTGTGTGTGTGTGTGTGTGTGTGTGAGAGAGGGAGAGAGGCTGTGTGAGTGTGTGTGTGTGTGTGAGAGAGAGAGAGGGAGGCTGTGTGTGTGTGTGTGTGTGTGTGTGTGAGAGAGAGAGATAGATATAGGGAGGCTGTGTGTGAGTATTTGTATGTGTGTGAGAGAGAGGCTGTGTGTGTGTGTTTGTGTGTGTATGAGAGAGAGAGAGAGAGGGAGGCTGTGTGTTTTTTTTGTGTGTGAGAGAGAGGGAGGGAGGCTGTGTGTGTGTGTGTGTGTGAGAGGGAGGGAGGCTGTGTGTGTGTGTGTGTGAGAGAGAGAGAGAGAGGCTGTGTGTGAGTATTTGTGTGTGAGTGAGGGAGGCTGTGTGTGTGTGTGTGTGAGAGAGAGGGAGGCGGTGTGTGTCAGTGTGTGTGAGAGAGAGGGAGGCGGTGTGTGTGAGTGTGTGTGTGAGAGAGGGAGGCTGTGTGTGTGTGTGTGTGTGAGAGAGAGAGAGAGAGAGAGAGAGGGAGGCGGTGTGTGTGAGTGTTTGTGTGTGTGTGAGAGAGGGAGGCTGTGTGTGTGAGTGTGTGAGAGAGGGAGGCGGTGTGTGTGAGTGTGAGAGAGAGGGAGGCGGTGTGTGTGAGTGTGTGTGTGAGAGGGAGGCTGTGTGTGTGTGTGTGTGTGTGTGTGTGTGTGTGTGTGTGAGTGTGTGTGTGTGTGAGTGTGTGTGTGAGAGAGAGAGAGAGAGGGAGGCGGTGTGTGTGAGTGTTTGTGTGTCGCTTATTCAGATCTGATCTCCGGTCACGGTGACTGACACTCTCTCCTTATTCAGATGTGATCTCCGGTCACGGTGACTGACAATCTCTCCTTATTCAGATCTGATCTCTGGTCACGGTGACTGACACTCTCCCCTTATTCAGATCTGATCTCCGGACACGGTGACAGATCTGATCTCCGGTCACGGTGACTGACACTCTCCTTATTCAGATGTGATCTCCGGTCACGGTGACTGAAAATCTCTCCTTATTCAGATCTGATCTCTGGTCACGGTGACTGACACTCTCCCCTTATTCAGATCTGATCTCCGGACATGGTGACAGATCTGATCTCCGGTCATGGTGACTGACACTCTCCCCTTATTCAGATCTGATCTCCGGTCATGGTGACTGACACTCTCTCCTTATTCCGATCTGATCTCCGGTCACGGTGACTGACACTCTCCTTATTCAGATCTGATCTCCGGTCACAGTGACTGACACTCTCCTTATTCAGATCTGATCTCC
>JAOYSI010007015.1:0-12417 GCA_025775065.1 Hiodon alosoides | reverse complement strand
GCTTCCCAGCAGCCCCCACGGGGATGGCTTTAGCCCATTGGCGGGGGAAGCGCTTCTAGCCATCCCCGTTACAATACATTTTGATTGATATCTGATCTATTTTAGTATAGCATGCTTCTGAATCTGTTACAGTTTTTCACATTTGCTAACACACATTTCCAGAATGTGCCCTACATTTTCTCAAAACTATAAAAACACTTCTCTAAACTCCATATTGACCAAACCCCAGAGTTCTCACACAAAAATAAACCTCATTGTCAAACACATATTAACTGTCAATTAAATGAATCTTTGCCCTCTGATGCCAGACAAAAACATGAAATATTAAGAGACTACTCAATACCCATTGCACACTGGTGAGAGGAATTGATCAAAAGCAAGATTAAAGCAAGGTTAAAAACACATCTATTCAAACTCGCATATAGTCAATAGGGGGACTGTGACAGTGAAGGTGGCTATTAGAATGTTTTGGTGATAAGAATCATTCCTGTTGTCGCAACTTTTGGTATCAAAGTTTTTAACATTTTATAGCAAGGTTTTTATCTTACTATCAAGACAAAAAAAGAGAGAAACAAATTATGCATTTTCATATCAGCTTTTTACATTTTCAAGGTATGTTAGGTAGAACATTTTTCTCTAGAGAAAAATGTTGATATCAACCTAATATAACTTTCTGATGTCTCCCTGGATTGCTGCCTAGCCCCTCCATCCTCCTAGAAGTCAGACACCTTCCATTGAGTATGGAGATGAACGGCATTCTTCAGGATTCATTCAGGTACATGAAACTGTGCGTTTGGTGACTCTGCCAGGATTGTGTTTGTGACAGCCATGGCAAGGAAAAAAGAAATAGAGAGACTGTAGCTTTAAGGCAAAGGCGAAGCATTGCAACATCTCAACCGGGGTGGTTCCTCACCAGGAAAGCACCTCCGTCTGAATCCGTCCGGTATTGAAGAGAAAAAACCCTTGACCTGTAGACCTTGATTTATTTTTTCCTTATTCATTCTATTTTTTGTTTTCATTTCTACTTTTAAAACTTTTACATTCTGAATGTATAATTAATTAATAAATGAGTTGATGTGCAAAATTTGAAAAGAAGTGATGTAATGAAAACTGTTAATATTTTCTATTACCAAATAGAAGGACTTAGCTGAAGTCCAGCCTACTACGTTGACACAGCGGAAATCGAATAAAAAAAAAATCTTAAACACAGTAATGAATCCGAAGTCGTTTTTACTGCGCAAAACCCATAACCCCTCTGTATTCTTTATATACCGAACTAGGAAGGAACTAGTGAGGCCATCTTGAGCAGGTTGTTCAAATTGTTAAATTAGAGCAAACTAGATAGTGTAAAGCTGATTTATTTTATTTTTTTATTTCGTTTGGATTTTGCGCAAATATACCATACTATTGCTATTTTACAGCAATATTGACAACTTCCTAAGCAAAATTGCTCTGGCTTTGCGAATTAAAAATGCAGCGTGATGATAGGAAAATAATCTACCTTAACATAACAAACGCGGTGGCATACATTAAATACGAGCGCTTGCTAATTCATAAATGTCCTCATATATTTAACCTTTCATTGGTTAGGGCTCCTGCGATACATGGTTATAAATTAGGTGAAATTTGTGAATTATTTAACATTTTAAAAACACCTTTACATTTTAAAAAGAAATGAATGGAAATATAATGCGGAAATGTAAAAAAGAAGCAAAACTTTCTTCCTTCTGTATTTCGAATATCTCATTCTGATTGGCTAGTGGCTCGGCTGCTGCGCACCCTACCGAAAATTACTATATGACCTTTTCACAGGTGCGGCAGTTTTCAGATCGGCTCTACAATATTGTTATTATTATATAACAACGCACTGAGACGGAAGTACTGAATAATATTTGATGCATGTAGCTTATCAAAAATGTAATATAAATCAAGAGACTATTTACGTTGAAGCGAAGCTTTCGTCGGTGAAACAATAAAAGTAAATATCTGGAAAGAGGACACCACTTCCCTAAACGGGTTACTGATGCCGTTTTTATTTATTCATTTATTTATATATTTAGGTCTCTTTATGCCAAAACCCCAAATTTTCCCACGAGTGCTGTAAACTACGAAGAATTAAAGGTGGGTGGATATTTAATGTGTTTTAGTTTGGAAGTTATCTTTAATTATCATTTAAAGAGATAACATACGCATTAATATCCGGATGTAAAAAAACGTCATAAACGCATGTTAGTTACAAAACTAAGAATCAAAGCAAGTGGCGACAAATACCAATCATAATTGATTGAGAACACAAGCATATGTATTTTTCTTCGTGAAGTAGTTTGCCAATTTCTTTTTTTTTCTATTTCTTTCTTTTTTTCTAGATGTACATTCAGTAGAGTTTGTATTTCTTTTAAGGTTTACATATTGTTTTGTTGTCACCAGTGTTGTTTTGTGGTTCTAATTAATCCACACGTGTTTGTTAGCTCTTTCGGATAATTTCTAACTTCAGTTTATTAATACAGTGCACAGCGTACTTTTAAAGCTCGCTTTTAAGCGTCTCCTATTGGTTTCCCGGGCACCTGCAGGTTGGCAGTGCCGTCAAGTGGGACATGCCTTTTCTCCAACCATCCTGTATTGCCTGCAGAGTGTAAAAGAGATCGTTGGTTTGAAGGCAACTGGGAATGGAGGAGAATACTTCCTCACCATCTGTGCGTGGTGATAGGATTCATAGCAATGAGCCAATATAGTATTTGAATGACTGCCGATTCCAAATTGTGATGTTTCGTTTTCCTGTTGGACAGGGGACTGAGATTATCTGTGTTGTGGTTCATGTTCCCTGCATTTTATCTCGGCAGCTGCGTGGCGATGCGGTGTTACTGGAAGCCACTGTTACAGATTACGGTCCTTTTCTGCTTCCTTGTCATTCTCTACATTTTCATCAACAGCAAGCAATCTGTGAGTACACACGTGACTGCCGTCTTGCCTCACCTTCAAGTCTCCCTTAGTTACAAAAATAACTATAAAAGGAAAGGAAAAATAAGAAACAAAAACTAAAAAATTGTTGCATGGATGAAAGTGCTAGGTACTACAGGCAAAAATAATGATTTTTGTTCAGTTTGTCAATTTTTTGATTTTTTGACATTTTGCATCTATAACTTGTAAAATTTCATAACATGCACACAATTATTACCAATAACAAATATAAATAGTTCGCTTTTATGATTTTATACAACCTTCGCCAAAGTAAACAAAGCCTTAAATTAGCGTCTGTTAGCATCTTTCATCGCAGTTTGTCTCCGCAATTTAAGAAATAACCTAGTTGAATCAATAAGTTGGATCAATAACCTGCGTATCGTTGAAAAGTTTATTCTCTCGAGCCTATGACTAGATTAGTCATATATGGCTATTTACTTTGCTTTCATGGCAATGGGGGGGACACAAGTGAAAAAAACACATGTTCTAACACTTCTAAATATTTAATGGCAATTTTCTCAAATGGACATTTTGCGCACATGCCGGGCTCGACAACTCATGTCTCATAATAGCTGAAGCCTACTTGGAATAGCTAGACATGTTCAGAGGGATTTTAAAATATATTTTGTCATTTTCTTTTTATGTGGTATTATATACAAATAAATAGGCGAAAATCATGTTTTTTAACATTTATCAAGTGTCTTTTAACATAATTAACTGAAATAACAATGTTTTGACAAAAGCCTCTGTAGATTACCAACCAATTCGTTATTGATCACATTAAAACAAAACAAAATGTTCTGACTTCATCTACTATGTCAATATAGTGTTTTACGTCATATGCAAATTGGTCCATATTTAATGAGACAACACATAATTTGTAAGTATTAACGGGGGGTAAACAAAAAGTCACAATACATCAAAAAAATCTTATTTCTGGGTATATTCATCTGGTAATTTTTCATTCTGATAGAAGGATAGGAATTTTTTTTTGCCTATTCACCTGTAGTACCTCCCCTTAATACCCGTCAGTTTATATATTTCAAACATTTCAAGGCTGTGCCAAAGGTTAGGTTTGAATGCAGTCGTGTCTTGTTAACAGGTTTAAGCATTAAAGGGTCAGGAGGACACATAAAGCAACGTAGGACAATCTCTCTCTCTCTCTCTCAGCAGTTTTCTTTTATACACAGATGGCCTAACTTACAAAAGAAGATACAAAACTGCAGTGCAGGGAAGAACCAAGGAAGGACTAAAAATAACCTTTATTTGTGTAAAATGAATGGGGCTGGAGAATTAAAATTCACTACTAATTCATAGTTGATTGTAAGTATAGTAACGGAATGGAAACAATAGCATATAGCCAGGCTGAATCATACATTTAATTAATAAAAGGCGCCTATTCTGTGTCAAGGACTGACTACAATAGTCTATGTAGGGTCTATGAAATGTAATGTAAAAATTATCTTGAGAGGGTGAAGAACAATAACCAGTAATGATGCATATTCCAAGAAAGATTAAAATGTCACGTTTCTGGAAAAAATAGTGATAAATCACTTAGGTGAATACTAGGTGACATAAGCTCATAGTTAAAATATGATGAAAATATGAAATATTATATAGGGTGTAGTTTCTCTTTAACAAACGTTCAAGAATAGGGCTTAAAATGACTGATACGGCTGGCATGTACATTAATCAGAAAACTATCCGCCTGGCATAATGTTACTGGTAAAGTTAGTTAGCCTAGTAAGATAGCACAGTAATTATTTCTCTCTCCCTGCCCTGACTCCCCACTACTGTACTAGCCTTACTGCTTTAGTTGCTGCCCCTGCGTGGGCTTTTTTCTCGCTTGCTCATTCACTAGCTCATTTTTTATTGTATCATATATTTCAACTTCCTTTTTATTGTTGTATTAAAGCTTCAGTTTTAAAATCAAATCGCAAACATCCACTAAGAAGTGAACAATTGCCTATATAGATGTAAATCTAAAAGTTTGAAGCTTTCACAGGATATGTTCCAACAGTACATTGCGTAGACTCAATTTCCTGCCGGGTAGTCTGTAAAATCATTTTGTCTGTTTTAGGTTGTAGAGCTTGGGTCAAGGCAGTTATATTCTGACCAGTACCTGAACCTCTTTCACAACCCCCAGAATGTGTCCTACAGCATTCTAGCAGGTTTCCCTCAACAGTCTCAGAGTAAGTACATACTCCATTTTGATTGGCTTTGATGAACAAGTTTTGAAATACTCTGCAAAGAGCTATTGGAGGCAGGGGGGAATCATTTTTTTTAGGTACAGGAAAAACTGAGCTATAATAATCTAATCTGCTAATCTGGAATTGTATCTGCCATTGTTATTCTTGTCCTAGCTTTCTACCCTGTTGGAGTCATGGCATTTCTGGTCATGCATTATTAGAACACAATTAAATCGTCTTTTTGTAACCATGGTCAGAGCTTCACGATCAACATTCTTGTGTTGGCAAAATATTTATTTTATTTATTCATAATTCATAGGTTACTTTTATTGATTGCTCACAAATGAAGTAAATGAAGTTATTTTCGTTGGAAATTTGTAAATGACAGACAGAGGGACGGAAAATAATTTGTAGTTTTTAGATGTCTTTAAACAAGCTAGACTACTAATTGAATAGCAATCAATTATGGCCAAATGCTTGGCGACTGAGCTATCCAATGTAATATTTTTCCCCAGAATACCTCACAGTGGGCCTTTCCTCCATCAAGAGAAAGAATGGATTTTACCTCCTGGACACCCTTCACTCCATCTTCTCTCAGTCTTCTGAGGAGGAGCTGCAGGAGCTGGTGGTGGTGGTCCTTTTGTCTGACTTTAACATGGAGTGGATCATACAGGTGCTGGAACAAATCACTGCCAGGTTTTCCTTCCATGTACTCAGAGGCCACCTCATCGTTATTCATGTTCCTCAAAAGTACTACCCACCATTAGAAGGGCTGAAAAGAAATTTTAATGATGCCCCTGACCGCGTTTATTTTCGCTCCAAGCAGAACGTTGATTATGCCTTCCTTCTTAGCTTTAGTGCCAACCTTTCACAGTTCTACATTATGTTAGAAGATGACATCTCCTGCTCCAAGAATTTTCTTACAACTGTGAAGAAGTTCATTTTGTCTCAAAATAACAACAACTGGGTCACTTTGGAATTCTCCAAACTCGGATACATCGGCAAACTGTACCACTCCAGTGATTTATCACAACTTGTCTATTTCCTCTTCCTTTTCTACCAGGAAATGCCCTGTGATTGGCTCATGACCCATTTTAGCAAACTTCTCACCCAGGACAAAGTAATTCGTTTCAGGCCCTCATTGTTCCAGCACATGGGTCTGTATTCATCATTTCAGGGCAGTATCAATCGCTTAAAGGATGATGATTTTGAGGAGGATCCCAAGAACATTGGCAACAACCCTCCAGCTGATGTTCTCACTGACATTGCCATCTTTGATGAGTACAAACCAGAAAACGCCTACAACTCTGGGATAAAATACTTTTGGGGGAAGAGCCCTTCTGCAGGGAGTCATTTCACAGTTATCCTTCACAGGCCAGCAGGACTGACACGCGTTCTGATTCAGACAGGTTCTCTGGAGAGGGAGGAGGACATCTTCATCTCTGCAGAAGTGGAGGTGGGCCACAGCCTAATGTGGACTGAAAAAGGGCCTCACTGTTTAACGTACATCAAACTGGGTGTGTTCGTTAACGGACAGTTTGAGAGAAAGAACATTGAAGAGGGCAATAGCCTTGCTCTGTCGTGCTTAAGAATCTCAGTCACGAAAAGCCAGCAGGAATGGGTCATTATTCGGAGAATAAGAATTTGGATCAAAGATTAAAACAAACTATTCTAAAGTTAAAAATAAGAAGTGACTTTTTTTGTACACATTTTTTAAACTTCGAAATGATATTTATTTAATGATTCGTGCATTTGTGGCAAATCCAGTAGAATGAATTATTTTTTTTACAAAAGATTTGTCAAAAAACAAACTAACAAACATAAAACTTTTTTTTTTTTTTGGTGTGACCACCCTTTGCCTTTAAAACTGCAGTTAAAACTTAGATACACTGTTGTGCAGTTTTATGAGAAAATCGGCAGGTAGATTGCTCCAAGCATCTTGGAGAACTTACCACAGTTCTTCTACAGACTTTGGCTGTCTTACTTACTTCTGTTGTCCTATTAATCCCAGACGGCTGGAATACTGGTAAATTTATCTAGTTAGAATTACTACTGATTTGATGGTGTTCATTAAAGCGAAAGTCACTGCCACCTTCAAAGTGCATTTTTAAAAATGAAAGTTGGAAAAAATGGGACCAAACTCGTTGCGCACCTGAGTGTGGTTCCACTGATGGTAATCCCACTCAGGTGCCAACAATCAAAGACTTAAAAAGAGCCAGCACAGCTGTACTGGAAATGTCTGGTTAGACGACTATTGGATGATATTTTTGGGCTTTTAGTATTTACATGTTTAACTGTTTGTGCTAGTGTTTTCCCCAGAAAGGGTGGTCTTGGTTTATAATTTATCTTTTGTTGTGTGAGTGTGGCCATGCTGAATATTTTGAATGAATATCCCTGTATTTTTCCACCTCTGGAATGGACATGCCCAGGCATGCTACAAAGACAAACGGGTTGAGAGTAGCTTAGGACCTTTCAACTTTCCAAACTCCCATTTGGTGAGTCATCTATCATAACATTTACATGAAAGCTAATATTCTATTATTATTCAAATACATCTTTTAATCATGGTGACTGATTACATAAAACCATAGCCAAAGATCCATTTCTGGATCCTATTCATCAGTTACAGCCTGGGATGTGACAACTGCATGTAGAAAGTTTTTTGCATTTGTATATCATTATGAGAAAGTGTATGTCCCACCCTTATCAGTGTAGTGGGCCTCTTTAGCGGTTTCTCTTCAGCACTGAACCCATCAAACCTGTCTGTGTGCCACCAGAATATCTGTGTACCCTTCCACCTGTATCCTCTGAGGTGAGGCTGAAGGAAGAATGGGTCAGCCAAAGCTGTAGTTTTTCAAAGTGTCTTTTGAGACATTTATTTTGGTAGTCATTTACTTTAAATCCAATGCTCTATTAAATATTAATTACAAATTCAAAGATGTTTCTGGCATTTTTCATGCTTTTTCAGTTTAAAAAAAAAGGTATTTTATATATATTGACTTGGTATATGTCTTAATTGTTAACATTTCCCCTTTTATTTGTTTTTTCCTAGTGGATATATATGTGGCACCAGATCATGCTTTGAATATGTCAGGCTGGCTTTACAATGAGCCTCAAATTTTGTCCAGATTTTTTTGGACATGTCAGTTTATAAATCGCCCACATGTAATTATAATTCCCTCAAATCTTACCAGCGTGAAACCAAATATGAAACTGTTGTCCACCTGATATTTTAAATTGTTAAAACATCAACCTGAAGATGACAACCATTTTGCACTGGCATTCATTTTATATTGCCAGCTACACATTTTTTTTATTTACATTCAAATGTAAATTGAATATAGCCCATTTTTATTTCCCAGAGAGGTATTCTTTTAATATTCATAATTTAAAGTCTTTACAAACAAAAATGTTTTTAAAAATAGAAATTAGTGACATTGAATGCTTATTTTTTAAATGTTGTCACTGCTTGCATGGTTCCGACCGATTTAAGTCATAAAATCGGCAAGTATCTTTTAAAGATCGTATCAGCCGGGTTGAATTGTGATCTCCACTCAATGTTATTTTTTTTTATAGAAAGTTTATAGTAACAGAATTGTACAAATGTGTAGCTGTGGCACATGGCTGTGTTAGAGCAAAGGATTGTCACACCCACCGGCACCTGCTGGATGCCAAGGTAATTGCCAGCCTATTCAAACAACATGATGTCCCTCAGTAGGTGCCTGGGTTTCGGACTGGGAAGAAGCGAGATTTAAAAAAAACCATGTACCTACAAATTGAAAACCTTATGACCTGACCTGTTTTCTTCCGAGTTGTCATGGAGGGGTTTCTCTATGTATCGTGTTCTCTTCGGCCCTGTCTGTAACAGGAACCGAGCAAGGTTCGAACAGCGTAAGCCAGACCATCCTCCTTGTCCAAGGAAGGCGACGGAGCCATCATATTTTTCCAGAACGGTGAGTCTCACTGGCATCTTATCTGTAATGGGAATTTGGGCTGCATCCGAGGTGGCAGCTGGAAGGCTGGGAGAGGCAGTCAAAGATCACAAATCCTGAACCAGCTCAGGAAGCTGAAGATCTGACGCAGCTGGTCGTCATGCTTCCCGAGGACTCCTCCTTGAGATGACACTGCGGTGTGCATGGCTTCGTTCATAATTAGGCTTAGAAAAAGTCTTCTGTAATGATTGGACTCCAGGAATGATGAAACCAAGTGTGGGAATCCTTTTCATCTTTTAATAAAAATCTAAATCTAAATCCATTGTCGATGAAACAGGAAAAAGGGTCAAGAACAGACAAACGGGGCAATATGGGAAATCCAGTACTCCTAGTCGGGGAAAGCAGAACCAGGTCAAAACATGGTAAACACTAGTCAGTAAGTGAACGCTCAGAAATGCAACTAAGAAAGAAAGGCAAAGGACACAAAGGGATATATAACTACAAACTAATAAAAGTTAACTAAAGACAGGTATGATTTAAACAACGAAGGATCAATTAACAAACCTAATATTTGGGAGACTGCGACCTCTGGTGACGGTTTGAGGAATTGTCAAGGTGTTTAGGGGCTTATTTGCATGAAATTGTATTCGTTTATTTATTTATATATTTATTTATTTATTAGTATTGTTGTTGTTGTTTTTTAATAAAAAATTTAAATCCATGACTGTTTAACGACTGCTTTTGAGTTGGGTGAAAGGTCCTTGAAATGGTCCCGTGTTATTTAACGCTGGCTTTGATTTAATCCGACCCTAAGAATGACATTTATTATTCAAAGCATTAATAACAATAAAACATACAAGATATAAAATTACGGTTAAAACTAATCTAAAGGATAACATATAACAAAAATGCTATAATCAATGTTCTTAAATACTAACTTCATAATCTACTATTTATAATCTTCTAACTTCATAGTACCATTTATAATAACTCGATAGTCATGTAGCACTGATCTATTACATCGATTGGTTTGCTTAACATAGTTAATTGTGTAGCCAAATCATTTATCATCATACACGATGATGGAGGGATGGAGTTGAGTCTGAGGCTAGGTGATGCAGCCGCTGTTCTCTCTGTTGCTCAATGCGTAAGCCTATCAGCCAACCAGACCAGTTTTTTTAAATGAAAATCAGTAGGTTTACAGGTCACTTATGTTACACTGCTGTGGTGCAGCGTTGTTGATATTTTCAACTAACTAGGTAGCATGCCTCTGTCTCAATTGATTCATGGCCAGATCATTTTAACTCAATCCTCTGAAATACCATTAATGCTGTTGCACCTCAAAACTAAAATAGGTTGCTACAAGAAGCAAGAAAATTGGTATACAGACAGAACTTGCGCTCTGAAGCAGACATTAGAAATTAGAAACTTCTAAATTGTGTATAGAAATGTTACTGTGCATAGTAAAGCACAACCAGAGAGACATGCAACAACTTTTCTCACTTCACTAATTTTCTCGCACTTTACTCTTTCACAGTATGCAGCTAGCAAAGAAATTACACCTCCGATGCAATCTGGGAGGAAGACGGGACGGGGGACCCTTCTGGGACTGGAAAGGTGCTGATGTTGAGGTCCACAAGGAGAAACAGTGGGGGATGAAGCCCCACAAGAACTAAAGAGGGAACATTAGCATGTCAGCTAAACCAGATGGGCTGTTAGTAAATGCCGGCCGTGGGGCACGATTCAGTGAGCCTGGGCGAATGGTAATTCCCAAATCACTAGTTTTTGAAAGTTTTTCATGCTTTCCATAAAGCTGTGGGGGGAGAAAATTTGAGATTTAAAAAAAAATCAAAGCTGAGTTTAAATGTGTAAATGTAATGTTACATGCTTTCATTCTGTTAAAGCGTTTCTAGCACTTTCTATAAGCCATTACGTTAAGGTCGCCTATCCCAGTTATTTTAGATGTTTGAATTCTCATTGGTTGTTTAAAGTCACATTGATTGTCACATGATCAGAGCAAACATTTGTTTCTGTAAATCCAGCTAGAGTATTATTCAAGACCTAATTTATTCTTGCTCCGTATGTCTGTGTGATCCTTGGAGAAGCTTTATTTGTGAGTAGATTAGTCCATCTATGTTTTTAGAAATTATTTCTGCTCATATTTCATAATAATTGTTTACATTATTTTTATATTCACTTTTGTATTATTTACAGTTTCACACTACTACAAGAACTTGACCATGGAAGCGCTGTATCTTCATTAAACGGCCATACAAGTGCACGTTGATACCTTACTTTATGCTCCTTCATCATTGAAACTACCCAGTGCTACTTCAGTCAAGTCAGTCAAGAGTGTTTAGCTATCTGGTAATGTGTTTCCCAGAATTTTTTTTTTTAAAGTTAGATGTCCACCAGTGTTTTATTTCCTTTAGGCAAGATTCTAATTTGGCAATATGCTAAGTCATGTCTTATTTGCAAAAATTTGAATGTATCCGTATGGCATGATTAAACTAGGAGAAAGCACTTCCTTTAATACTAATATTGATTTTAAGTCTATTCAAATTGATCTGGCGGTCAGTAGTGTTGAGAAAGTTAGATTATGGTCTGAAATTCTTTCGAAATGTTTTAAGTGGCCTTAACAATTGCTAATTTAAGCAATTTTGGAAATGACAATTGTGTGTTAATGCGATTTAGTGTAGGCGCATAAAGTACTGGGACGCGATCCTTTACGAACTTTGTCGGTACTGGGTTTTGCAAGTGTGTTGTAGGCTATAGAAGACTTAATCCATTTTTCTAATTCACATATGTCTATAAGGAAAACGGCCTATCTAATCTGCCTATTTCTACGTTCTCTGTTATAGTCAGCGAAATATAAGGGTTTAATGGGATTGGAAGCCGACACAAGTTCCCACAAATATGACGTACAGAATGTATGACATACAAAATAAATACACATTTTTAACCAGAAGAAAGCGCTTTTTTGTACGTAAAATTCAGACCATTCTTCTGGTGCCATCATAAGTTCGTGTTTTCAATGTATTGCTTTGACAATGAAAAAGCCCACAATGAATGAATACGAGAGAAAACGGAAAATTTAAAACAAATGCTAATACTTGTATTGGTGTATTACAGAGGTCATCGTGTCCACACAAATGGACCGCATTGCTTTTACAGTTTTTTACGATTGCTATGACAATTTTTTCAATACTTTTAACAATTTAAACTCTTAACGCACCAACACACCTACGACACACAATTGGCAAAACGGTTAATTTCATGCTCAAAATCAAACATTGTAAACTAAACTCCAACACTAATTTTCAAAATACAATAATAAA
>JAOYSI010007014.1:0-44038 GCA_025775065.1 Hiodon alosoides | reverse complement strand
GGGGGGGTTGCTCACTCTGTCAGCACCTGCTGTCTTGCCCTTTCCTCATTCACAGACCATGCTGACTGGACAGACCATGCACTATGTAACTATAGCAATGACCTCAGGACCCTTTGCCCACAAAAACTGACTAGCAGCTCTGAATCGCAAATTTAGACCAATTTCATTCTGGAAACTTCCCCTTGGCTGCTGACAACAAAACCTAAATCTATCATTAGACTAAAATAATACATTTTTTTTTTTTTTTTTATAGTATACCAACAAAATATTGAGCCTTAAAAACATAAATACTAAATATAATCTGCGTAGTATAACAGCAAAACAACAGCAATAATCTGGCACATCTGTGTAGTATAACTGCAAAACAACAGCAATAATCTGGCACATCTGTGTAGTATAACGGCAAAACAACAGCAATAATCTGGCACATCTTTGTAGTAAAACTGCAAAATAACAGCAATAATCTGGCACATCTGCGTAGTATAACTGCAAAACAACAGTAATAATCTGGCACATCTGTGTAGTATAACTGCAAAACAACAGCAATAATCTGGCACATCTTTGTAGTATAACTGCAAAACAACAGTAATAATCTGGCACATCTGTGTAATATAACTGCAAAACAACAGCAATAATCTGGCACATCTTTGTAGTAAAACTGCAAAATAACAGCAATAATCTGGCACATCTGCGTAGTATAACTGCAAAACAACAGTAATAATCTGGCACATCTGTGTAGTATAACTGCAAAACAACAGCAATAATCTGGCACATCTTTGTAGTATAACTGCAAAACAACAGTAATAATCTGGCACATCTGTGTAGCATAACTGCAAAACAACAGCAATAATCTGGCACATCTGTAGTGTATAACTGCAAAACAACAGCAATAATCTTGTACAACGACATAGATGCTTCTATTATTGATGCTGGAGCAGCCACGACGGGGGAGATCAATACAACATGAGCAGCTTGACAGCAAAGTCAATAGCCATGAGACAAAATGGGGCAGTCTAATAGCACATTTTGAACTTAATCCAACCATGAAAGTTATGTACATACATTCATTCAGTTTCTTAATGAAAGGGGATATCAGTCAGCAGGAATTAGGTTCCACAGACTCAGACTTAGTTAGAGTAAGAGACAGGACGAGGGTACACTCCAAACAAGGCCAGATTTGTGTTTTCCTTCTGCTTTCTCCTCTGGCGTTAACAAAAACGGAGAGAAGACCGGGGACCACATACTAACTGCAGTCTGGAGGCTACCTGCATTGGGTGAGAGAGGTGAACCAGCCCCGCCACTTTATACGTCACCATACAAAAACCTTCTCCCTGTGTGTGAATGCCATCCCTACTCTACCTTCTCCAGCTCCCTGTGTGTGAATGGCAATCTTTACTTAGGTTAAATATTTGCTTCAACAAGCTAAAGAATTTAAATGTCTCGTCTCATCCAACATTTTTCAGAGAACAGTGCTGTTACCATTGTCTCAGAGAGCATATTGGGGACAGCTGCATTATAAATTCACAAGGCCTCTGCAAATAAATAATTATGGCCATCCATATGGCTCATACAGCAACAATAACAAAAAGCCCTCAGGGTTTTCCCTGTAATCTAAAACACCCCCTGTCTGGGTTATTCTCTGACTCAGAAACCATTCTCTGACACCAGCGTGGGGGTCGGACGGTAGAGAAAGCCTGGGTCCTCCTACCTGAATCAGCCGGTATTTCTGGTATAAGCTACATGGAACTCACTGAAGGTGAAGGTGATGTTGTTGAAGGTGATGTTACCTACAGTTGAGACAAGAGTTAATTTACATAGTTAAAAAGTTGAGACAACCACTTCCGATTGAGACCAGGAGAGCAGAGCAGCTCACACAGTTGGCAGAGCACCACATGGGCGTTTCGTCGCTAAGGAGCATCTCTTACCACGTTCCTGAAAACTCAAATCTAATGGTGGTTCCTTTTGCCAATCAAAGGAGAGAAATGTATGGAAAGAATTTACTACGCTATTGTGCAATGTGAAATGTGAGTATTGAACAGCTTTAGCCCGTTTTCAATCTCGGATAAGGGGAGCTCTTACATTTCGTGCTACATTTGGGAACAGGATTACCAACGTCAGTAAACCAACTGGCAGTCTAAAAAATAAACATTACAATTATGACACTGTCATAAATTATTTTAAAAGTTTAAGTATCCGTACAATGTGTCGTGCCCTAACCCCCCAATTGCAACGTAAATGTACTCACAGTCTCTGGGATAAGATGTTCATTTGGCTTTGGGAGCTCTGAACTAATCCGTTTGACACACTTACTGCTCACGGCAGTGATTACTACCATCTGCTGGTCAAAACATGGGCGAATATTTACCCCGATCGTGGGCGTTTAAATTTAATGTCATCTGGCCTCAATAACATATCCATAATCTGTTATCCAAATAAATTATTGATCAGAATAATAACATAAGGAAACGTCCCGCATTGATAATTGTGTTTCCCTAGTGCGTTTATTAATTTTTTCAAAAAAAAACTCCGACTCATATGGCCTATCGGTGGAACATGGAACCCCATTATTGACGCAGAATACAAAATCCGAGACAGTCTACACTATTATTCAAACGAAATTGTATTCTAGTTATTATTTTTCAGATTTAGGGAAATTAAGAATCTATTTCAGATGAGAAAATGAGTTCCACTTCACTGGCTCTATGCCTGAACAATCATTTCAGACTTCACTTGTTTTTACTTCACCCAATGGAATCTGTTTTATTTTTACTGAATATTCAGTTATTCGCATAAGGTTGTTTAACATTTCTATCGCTGTAATTGTCAAACATGTTTTATTGTAGGAATAAATTACAGCTACGATTGCATTGGAGCCTATTTTGTTAAACGTATAAAATATACGTCACTCCAACGGTTTCCACATGCAGTACCAATAATAATTTAGAACATGAATGTATACGTCAGTTGAATCTTTTAGCAATAGATACATTTCATGTAACAAGCCAGTTGGGCTCTATTAAAAAAAGGGAACTTTTTTTTTTTTGCCATCGGGGTATGGAGGTGTGTCAGCACAGAAAGGATCACAGAAATGACTACAGTAAGGGCAATATGAGGTCGTACACGTTAAGAACGCTGACGCAGTAAGAAAAGCTTACACCCTATGCTTTAAATTTGTTTTTCCCCCTGTCTACGTGACAAGCAGCAGTCTGCGTCCCCACAGAAGTTGCCATGCACAAGAGACAATAAGACATTATCGCAACGTCCAGAGAGACATTGCGTCACGGCTATACGCTACGCCTGGCGGACACACGGCACTTCCAGATCCGCGGCCGGTAAAAAAATAAAAATAAAATCACGTGTCGTGCGTGAATGAGTCACTCTATCCGCTAAATGGTCTCTTGCTCGGCTCGGGCTTGGCTCTTGTGCTCGCGCAGAATAATGTACCACTAGACGGAAGCGAGTACACGTTGACCTATCCCTTTGTATGAAACTCGCAGAGAACTGCTGAGAGGCGGACAATTAGCGTTCCTTAGTCACATGACTAAGAATTTGCACACAAACACAAAAACATTTTTCAACCACTACCACTCCTTTTAAAATGACTTAACGAACTCACGATGGTTTTGTCCATGTGCTACAAATTCAAAAGCCTATTAACCAGTTCAGATGTCTGGTTGCAGTGCCTTTACTTGCCGTTCCACACAACTGCTGTCTGGAATTTTCCTACCCCGTTATAAATAAACGTGTTTCCTTAAAGAACAGTGACAGAAAAAAGAAAAGCCAATACATGCTATGGTAACTGAGTTCCCCCCCAGCTTGTCTTTGCACTTGCCTTGCTAATTTTTTTTATTTTTTCTAGTGGGCTGGGGATCAGTGCGGAAAGACGCCACGGCCCAATCCCAGCGCTCGCTTCAGAGAGAAAAAGCTTCTTACAGATCAGGAAGTACAAACACGAGACGCTTCCATCTCCTCCTCTTCCCGTGTACCTTCCTAGCTGCGTCTTGTTCGCTGGTAGCTCCTCGTTGGCCCAGGGGTTTCGGTGGGGCAGAAACAGGGAGCTCCGGCTAGCCGTGCAGCGCAACTTCGGGGTTTCCTTTCGCTATCCTTCGTTACCGAAAACTGCGTGACTTTGTTTATGCGTTATCATCTCTTGTCCAGACGGTGTACTGGGGGATCAGGAGTGAGGAAGGCACAATTACAGCAGAAAACAGAGCAGTGTCAGGCGTACAGGGGAAGACAATCTTGAAACAGAAGCGTTCCTTACGGGTAGCATGAGTACGGCCACAGGTTTATCTGTTGCCGTGGAATCCACGGCCGACTCAACAGCTCTGGCGGTTGTTGGGGAAAATATAAATATGTACCAAAAGCTGCAGGAGAAGGGGACCCAGGTGACAATAAAAGTAGCCATTCAGCCAGCGGAGGATGAGGACGGACTCTCCTCTAACTACATCGATTTCCACGCTGGTAGCTGTAGTGAAGACGAAGTCGGGCGATATGACAAATCAAGGTAATTCAAATGTACATCAATTAGTCTCCTTTCTGCTTTCAAAGGTAAAGTAACTCATTACAGCAATGCCAAGCGCGTCGAGCATTGTAGTGACCTTAATGTTTTAACAAGAACACTTGCGTTTTGATTCTGGAACTCGAAGAAAACACGAATATTGGTAATTCATTTAAATGTATTTAATGTGTCCATTCTCTCGTCGTAACATGCATTGTAATCACACTTGATTAAAAAATAAAATAAAAATAGAACATATATAATTTTTGTGGTAACACCATGCGTCACGTCCTGGTGTTTATTTTTCGTAGTCTACTTCTGAGAACGTATATAATTAAAGTCTGTTTCTGCTGTTTTTAAAATGTGTAAAAAAAAAAAAAAAAAAAAAAAGTAAATACACCTAATATTAATCTACATTTACGCCACTAGTTTTGGCCAGTGGACCTGACCTGTTGAGTAAAAACGCCACATAACACCTGTCGTTTATGGTGGCTGAATTACCCATCAGACACTAGGACCCTGAGTAACATTAAAGGCATACCCTCACAGGAATTTTTCGTAAAAGTTTTTGATATTCTCTCTAAGACCTGGAATGAAATAACCCATGAGACACAAAACATGAGTTATGTCTACTGGGTGGCATTTATGACGTGGGGGTAGGGTGGGGTGGGGTTGGTTTGGGTTGGGTTGGGTTGGGGGGAGGGGGGGCGTATCTAGAAAGGTAAAGGTGACATGCTCCATCCTGTCGTTCCGCATCCCCCTGTTCGAAAGTCTAGCATGTTTCATTTTGATTAGCTCATGCAGGAACACTTTCAGTCTGACAGCTTCACTTACTGGATGGGGTGTCCAACTCTTGTCCTGAAGAGCTGCCAACTCTAATGGTTCCTGAGACTACCTCTGTCTCTGTTTCTGTCTCTGTCTAAAACGCCATCTGATATGCATCTATAAATCAGGAGTGATAAAAATAAACAAACACAACTAGATATTTAAATAATTATGCTTTTACAAAAAACATTCCCTCACCCCCACAGTGGGGCAGGTACGAGTGGCGGGGAAGAGGAAGGCTGGCGGCCACCGGACCCCGAGCTGGCATGCAAACTGGTGTCACAGATCGAGTACTACCTGTCGGACGAGAACCTGGAGCACGACGCCTTCCTGCTCAAGCACGTGCGGCGTAACAAGCTTGGCTTCGTCAGCGTCAAGCTGCTCACCTCCTTCAAGAAGGTACAGTCCGCCACTGCAGCCTTTGTGTGAGCAGGGAGGTCTGCTGGGAGATCCAAGGGGGGAAACAGGAACCTTTTCAGTCAGCTGTTGATTTTCTGCTTCTCATTATCTTTTTAGTGCTCGGAGAGGTTTTTCCATATTAATATCAATTTGTGTTTTTCTTTTTTCTTTTTTTCTTTAACAATTTAATTTTGTGCTTCTTAGAAAATGTATTACATGGCCTCAGGAAAAGGGCTGTTGATGTAATGTAATGTATACATATTTGACTGGCAAAGTATTCGCCCGCTTCCTGCTTTGGGTCATTGTCCTGCTGAAAGGTGAATTTATGCCACAGCTTAAGGCTGTTAGCAGACTGAAGCCAGCTTTCCTGTAGGATTTGCTTGGGCTTTTCCAACATCGATTTCCCTCTCAATCCCTGCTCTTGAGAAGCATCCTAATGGCAGGATGCTGCCACCACCATGCTTGACAGTGAGGAGTGCTGTTGATTGGATGGTGTGCTGTGTTGGCTCAGCTTTCTGAGAACTGGCTTACGTCATGCCAGTCTGCCAAAACGGCCAGTTAGGATATTGTTGACTCATCGGCATATACTCCTATCTCAGCATTTGAACTCTGAAGCCCTTAAAAAGTTGCTTGGCCTCCCTCCATACCCGGTGGCTTAGTGGTTACAGTCCACCTTCTTAATGATCAACCAGACTGCAGACTGGCTTTGAGGTATGTGGAGTTGTACCTTTCTGCAAACTTTTTTCATGATTGTTTTCATGATTTATTTTCATGATCTTTGCTACCGAAGTAGGGGTCTTACAAAGACTAATGTGTGTTTATTCTGTTTAGCATGTGAATCAGTATCACTCAATACAAAGGCCAGGTAACTAAGGCATTTTTTGTAAGTAATATAGGTTAAAAAGGGGGGGTTGAATTATTCTGCAATGCAGTTTTTTTGTATTCTCTTTTTAATTTACTATACATTTTTGCTTTGAAAGTGTCCTGTAGATTATGTGTCATAATTACAAGCTCTATATAAAATGTGAAAAATATGCAAGGGGCGATTGCTTTTGTGAGGCACTGTGTGTGTGTGTGTGTATGTGTGTGTTTGTATAAAATGTTTTTTTATTTTTAATAACAGGTGAAGCACTTAACCCGAGACTGGCGAACAACAGCGTACGCCCTGCGGCAGTCTGCGCTGCTGGAGCTGAACGAGGAAGGGCGGAAGGTCCGCCGCCGCTCGCCGGTGCCGGCGTTCGCCAGTGAGAGCCTACCCAGCCGCATGCTGTTGTTGAGTGGGCTCCATCGCTGGCCCGAGCTGGGGTCAGCTCTGGGAGAGGGCGGCCCGTCCCAACAGGAGCGTCTCATGGAGCTCCTGCTGAAAGCCTTCGGGGCGTACGGCCCCATCGCATCCGTGCGGGTCCTGCGACCTGGCAAGGACCTGCCGTCAGACCTGCGCAAGCTGGGCAGCCGCTACCCGCAGCTGGGCACCGAGGAGTGCGCAATCGTGGAGTTTGAGGAGGTAGAGGCCGCCATCCGGGCCCAGGAGGCCGTCGGGGGCGAGGAGGAAGAAAAGGAGGCGCAGCGCAGAGGGCCCCTCGGAGTCAAAGTCGTCCTGATTGGGACCAAGCCTCCAAAAAAGAAGGTACAGAAGGAGCGCCCGCTGGAGGAGGGTGGTGTACGGAAGAGCCGCTCTCTGAATAGCCGTGTGTGGGAGCTGCAGCACCGGGGGGACGATTCTGCCTGCAGCTCCTCGGAAACGGAGAGCAACCCTACCTCCCCCCGGCCGGCCCGAAGGACCCGGTCCGACAACAAGCTGAGCCCTGCTGGCTACCAGCAGACCTACCACCTGAGCCCGGCCGTGTCGCCCCGAGCCAGCCCCTGGTCGAGCCCCCGAGCCAGCCCCAGCTGCCTGCGCAAGGGTGGGTTGAGCCCAGAGCCCGGACGCCGCGCAGCGGATTACTCCTCGGACAGCAGCCTCACCCCCTCTGGCAGTCCCTGGGTTCAGCGCCGTCGGCAGGTGGCCTCCCAGGAGAGCAGCCCAACAGGAAGCCCCATGCTGGGGCGCAAGATCCAGAATGCGGACGGGCTGCCTCTGGGTGTGGTGAGGCTTCCGCGTGGGCCCGACGGCACCCGAGGCTTCCACCCCACAGGAGAGCGGGGCAAACTCTAGAGTTTACTGCAGCACCTCCGGATCTGACCTAGGGTCGACCGCAGCACCCCCTGATCTGATCTAGAGCCTCAGACCCCACTCATATTCCATCATTACTGTCCCCTCCTTTGCTATCTTCTGGTATGGACAATGAAATGTTGTTTTAATGGATTACGGGCAATTCCTTTTCTTTTTTTTAATACAAATGATTTGAGTTGTTTATACCTTTTTGAAACTTGATTTTTGACCAGTTATGCCGTAAGCTTACTTCAGAAAGAGAAAAGTGTTCTGGTTTCTATGAAACCACAAATGTGATCTGCCCTGTAAAGCAGACAAATACAGCACAGCTGTGACAACCTCTTCCATTAGAATTTAAATGTTTCACGGTGCGCGGGTGAGTACTTAAGTTGTGTTGAAGCATGTCTCAAGTCCTTAAATGTCTGTGTGTGAAATCCTATGACGCGTCTCGTCTGTTGCTGTGAAGTATATAAATGTGACCCACGGCTAACAGTGGAAAAGGGTACCTAGTGTTATGTTGTTGTTATTGGTCTTCCGTTGTTTGTCTTGTGAACATCCCAAAAAAATCTGCAAAGACAGACTTACTCTTTAGATAGTCGCTTAAACCACCTCCTGTTCCTGTCTGCAAAACAGTAGAGCAGTTTTTTTCTTACAAATGCAATGAGCTTTTTTTAGCTTTTTAATTTGTTTACCCAAGATCTAAGACCAGTAATGGAGCTTGTCTGTTTATATAGGGTCATGTTTCCTACTCTGAGTCCCATCGCGGCTGGAGGGAGGGGTTTAATTTGTGAGTGACATGTCCGGTAATCAGTGACGTGCCATAACCTCCTGACACGGTTCTTACATTAGCTGCCTGGACCGTGGTAGTGAGGAAGGGGGGCTTTGTAAACCACCATAGGGTTTTAAATCAGTTTACCTAAACCAAGAGGAGGCCTTGCTTTTGACCGCAAAGCTCCTGCAGGTGTGAAGAAAACCGGTTCACCAAAAGCAGGAATCTCAGAATTGCCATTGTCCCATTGTCCTACTTTAACGTGACTCCACTGCATCTCCATGGTGACCAATGAAAATCACTGCTATTCTACAGGTTATCGTGGACACTGTTCTAAGAATTCAAGGATTAATGCTTCAAGGAGTGGGAAGGTGTATTTATTTGAGGTTTCTGTGCTTACTCCTAAATACGCCCTTTATTGCACTGTGTTACTTTAAGCGCACGCAGGGTAAATAAAGTCCATTCTGTGTTGACTGAATTGGTGATGACTCGTGTTCCTTTATGGCTTTTTAAAATTGATAGCAATCCCCTTCTGCACAAAATCCTGCAAAGGGCAGACCTTATCCTCTCCCACTGTGGGACAATTTACTTAAAAAAAAGATATCCTTTCCAGAAATAAAATGCCCCCCTCTCTAGTCATCCACTGTAATTCAAACCCTTTTTAGGAATATTTAACCAGTTTCAGGAAATTAAAAATAATGCAGCTACAATAAAAAAAAAAACTTCAGAAGGAGAATAATGCTGTGGAGTCTCATATTTGATACTGAATGATATACGATCTTAACCAAAACCTTTTAGTCAGGTCTGCACTAAAATCCAGACTTACTTGCATTGTAAATGTAAAAATCTACTTAAATGTTTGCTGATTATTACGTTTATTATTTTACAAACTGTAGAATAGAAGGAAATCACGGCATCGCAGCCTGACTTTCAGAAACCATTCCAGAAAAAAGTTTCATGTGACAATCATAGTTAACACAAACGGTTCACACAGGGTCACAGTAACCGGGAGAACTGACAGAGATGGAGAAGGTTGCAGCTAAAACATTTTGTGACATCAATTACTACACGGACTATAAATGGAGTACTCACAGACTACACAAGGACCATACATCAGGTACTCACTGACCATGCATGGACCATACATGCCATATATGGACTACTTACGGACCATACATGGACTACACGTGGACCATACATGCCACTCAATGATAAATTTGAGTGGAGCAGCTTTCCTCCACCCCGAGTGTTTTAACGTAATGTATTTCACCCCAGACAGGGACAGTCCTCTGGTGTACTGTCTCAGTACTGAGACCTTTCTTGGTCGGTACGTTGTGCAGGTGGGAGGCAGTCATCAGAACCCACAGGGCTCTTGCTCCGCCCACTGCTGTGAAAGCTCCGCCCACCTCTGTTGCAGCTGCTGCTTGAGGCTGTTGGGGGCGAAGCTGCAGCCGATGGCCTGCTGGGATAGCGTCCACACAGCCTCCCGGCTGAGCCCGAACGTAGATGCTGCCAGTTGGTACTCCAGGGACAGGTCGGTGCTAAATACTCCCTTGTCATCGGTCTGCGGGTGGGAATGAGTGAGGGAGAGTTGAGCAGAGACCAGGGGGACCATGGAAGCCGAACAGGACAATCACGCGCAGGAGCAGGAGAACTCACACATAGCACACAGGGGTGTCCCAGCTGGTACCAGTACAGGAAGTGGTGCTTGTCATAAGATGCCACAGTCTGACCCTTGACATTGGAGGTCAAGCACAACTCTTAAAAGGAAACAGGTTATCGGTGCAAGGAAAATATATTGGCAACTCATAGACCAATAAACAGCAGCTCCAATTAGCCATTGAGAAACAGGCAGTAAATAGGAAAGGAGTTATTTTTTGTGACACTCCAGCATGAAGCCAGTGGGGTGGTTCTACAAATGCATCATTACCCACATGTGACTCTAACCAGTACTTACCCAAAGGAATATTCTTCTCTCTCACTTTGTCCACCAGGCTTTTGGACCCACCAACTTCTGGGTGCAGGAACGTTCCGTGGCCAATCCTGTCAGGGGGTAGGGTCAATAGAAACTCTGATTCCTCCTTCTGAGAAGGGACCTGAAACAGAGAAAAATAGTATTTTTATCTCACATAGCTGCAACTTGAATTGCATCACCTTAGATCATCAACAAAGCCTCCTAAAAAGCACAGCACAAATTGCAGGTGACAGGAAGAGCCAAACAGAGAGCAACAGAACTGCCCAGGTAAGTACCTCTGAAAGGTGCAGAGCCAGCTTCAACCCGCAGTTCCTGGCCTTCTGCAAGGCAGGCATCAGGTCTTTCCCATCGCCCACCTTCAGAAAACGCAAGTTATATCTTCTGAGGCTGTTCCTGGAGACTTACTGGAGTAAGTTCATGCGAATAGTTTTTTTTTCTTTTCAGATTAAAGTGTTTATATTAGAGATTAAATCAAAGTTAAATGGAAGGTAGAAGCCTGTGCTTCTGTTTGCCCACAGACCAATCCACTTACCGTCGGGTCACCACTGAGATCCAGCCCGACCACCACACCATCACTGGACAGCATGTACTCCTCGGCCATCTTAACAGTCTCCATGGCAATCTCGAGTCCATTCCTTCGGTCGATCGCCACTAGGAACCTTTGTTAGATAATGATGGGAACATTGATTCATTTTTTAAAATAATCTGTGAATGACCTAGACAAACAAAGTCAAAGATGATGCATGGGTTTACACTGTGTGAACGGAGCGGGCCTGAAGCGAACACTCATACCTACTGGCTCTGGCACAACGCATCTCTCTCACTGAGCTACCATGGCGACTTCCGTTCAGGCTTAGAACAGGATAAACTATGCCTAGGTTCTGCGGTAGGAGGCTGGATTGTAAGGGCTTCACTGCCCTGCACTAGCCTCCAGTCCAAACAGAACGGTCACAGTGCTTAAACCTGACACTTCCTTAACGCTCAGCTTCACCTCAGCCAGAGCCACCTGGAACAAAACATGTAGCTCAATCACAACTGCCTCAAACAACATTTCTTTTAAAGGATTGTTACCATCACCTAACTTCAATGTCCATCCCCTCTTGTCGACACTGACGAATGGCTTCAATGACCGTATCCACGTACTTCTGCTTGGTCAGACCTTATTGATACCAAGTAAAGAAGCATGCACAAATTCTAATGAAAAACAAAGCAACATTTCTCAGTTCCTCCAGTTTTCTGAGACGAGAGGAGGGGCACCTGTGTTTGGCTCCGCGCGCGGTGTGCTCCGCAGCTCCAGGTACCTCACTCCGTCCGCTGCAAACTCCCGAATCACCGATTTGATAACCTAGGAGTAAAGACAGCAGTCTGACACTGGCTCTCGGCCTGTCAAACCCCCTCATAACTCAACAAGACAGCTGGGCCAATCGAAACCCGAGTTCAGAAGGTGAGACGACTCCTAGACGAATAGTTTACAGGGATTCTACCATGAGGAGGTCCTCTTCTGTGTCAATCAGCTGGTGGATAACTTTAAAAACTTCAAAGCACCTGTGAAGCAAAATAGAGCCACGTTTTAGACTACAAACTGAATGACTGGCTGAGGTAGCGGGGGTGGGTCACATCAGAAAAACAAATTGAGAGGAAAAACCTGTACCCAGCACATTACAACTTGTGATACACAATGCTTGGTGAGATCTCGGTGCTACAAACACTCAACAAGTACTGTACAAATACCATTAATATCTAAATAAAAGTTTATTTTTGGTTTTGTGTAGTAACATTTGGCACTGTATGAGAGCACCTTGTACATAATTTATTTTTATAAATATGAATATATATAATAAATTATTGCATAGGTTTCTGTAATATGAATGCTCCGAGCGTCACAAAACTGTGCGTCTATTAACAGCATCTCGGGCTATACCGTTGCTAAGGGGACACCTAGGGTGAAAGGTCAGAGAGCACATACTCGTCCATTGTCCGCCGCTGGCCCTTGTAGATAGCGGTCATGCTAGATTGGATGTTGAGGTGCGGCTTGCGGGCGATGAGGCGCTCCATGGTTGCAACGCTAACTGAACCATTGAGATGAGCGTGCAGTTCCTGGCCACACATAATTATCCCCCCCATAAGATTTAAACGTACACCAAAAACACATCAATAGAAAACATGTAGCCTGTGTGTAAGTAGGGCACATATTTTAATCTTTGTTTGCCCAGTATAATGTAAAAAAAAGTGAGAATTAAGTCCGACAATTTACTCTCAGCAGACAGTTAACTAACCCTGCAGTTTTTGTCGACCCCTGTCTGCAGAAACTTTTCTGTTCAATTGCCCGTTTTAGTCGTCGTAACTGTTAAAAATATCAAGTACAATTTAGTGTCTTGGCAGACGCTTTGATCCAAATCGACTTACACAGCTTAAAACTTTTACATTCATCCACCAGCACAGCTGGATTTTATTGAAAGCAATTCAAGTACCTTGGTCAAGGACACAACAGCTGCCTGGGACCTGAACCAGCAACCTTTCGGTTACAAGTCTTTAATACTTCACTACCAGAACCTTTCAATTGATGGCGATCTTGACATGCTGCTCTTATCCCAGATCAAGACATTAACAACGTTTCAAGACTGCAAAAAGCAGATAGTGAAGAAATGGCCATCTAGGTAGCGCATTTCAGTCGTAAGCTAGTGAATAGTTTACCACTTTTGGAAGCTGTTGATAAAACACTTCAGCTGGATCCTCCATCGCTGATGTAAAATTCCGGATATTACCTTTTGGATATTTAGCCATCTGGGTCACGTTTTGCAACCCCGATTTGATATTCTTAACTTCTATTTGACAAAAGTTGCTTTCAGAGCACATTTCGACTTGCACTAATTCATTGCAACTATTAAACGGTCCCCTTCGCCCTGAAGCTACAAATTGTAGTTCCTCTCAGCGCGAATGTTCATCAAATCTAAATAGTAGTTAATTAGTTCTGTACTGCAAAAAAATTACTTATACGTTACTCTACTTTCCCGAGATTTTCATAAATCAAACAGCAAGTTAATAGAAAATCCAGCCATTTTAATGCCTGAAAAAACAACTCAAGTGTATTTAAGAACACATATGGGTAATATAAATTTGTCAATTATTTTACTCATGGGTTATCTTTTACTCCACATATTCATTTTCATTAGTTGGCTGCATCTGACTGTGTTGAACATTTTTTTTATGTAATTGATCTCTTGCCAGAATACAAAGTTATGCTAAATAATCTGAATTTGTGAATTTTTTATTATTTAAGTTAAACCTATGTTTTATTTAAAGCGATCGCCTGTCTGTGAGTAAAAACGGTGAATAAGGCTTAAACTGTTTAGGAAAAGAATAACCAACTCTTGAACTCCCCTGATCATTACAGTTATGACCATAAGGGGGCAACTGCTGGCCGGCGGCCTCCCAGACAGTCTGCTTCCCCTCATAGTCAGGCAGGAGAAACATCAAACAGGTCAGGTGTTATGTCTCGTTCAGGTTTCCTGTCCTGCAGTGATACTAGACTGCTATAATGGTCCTGATACATTATGTCTTACCCCTGTAAAAAAAGGAATGAAAGCCTTAGTCTAAGAATGTTGAGTTTAAGGCAGGTCTTTCCAGGCTCAAGGGTCACAAGCCCTGAACCCTCAACGGAATCGTACATGGCCGTTTTGGAGTGCTTTGTTACCAAAGGGCCTTTATTTTTCTCCCCTCTCTTGTCCCAGGAAGAGTGCAGGATTTAAAAGATTGGGCCTCTCTGGCCCCGTGATGGTGGCTTATCTCTGGCACTCTCTCTCTGTCTCGTTCAGCATTGTTGTCCCTGCTTGATCACAGACGTCCTGGCACACATCTCTGACACTTGTGACTCAGGCGCCTGTCTGACACTAACCCTGAGGCAGAGCAGCTCACCGTAACACAAACGATAGACAGAATAAAATCTGCCTCCACGTCTCAGGGCAGAAAGGCCTGGCCGAACATGCCTGGGCACTCGAGTAGAAGGGGAGAGACGCGATCCAGCAGTGCTGCTACATGTGTGCCGGGCAGATGCTTTCCTTTACATCCTGCTCTCGCCCCCTCTCTCCGAAAAAGACACCCCCCTTCCACCAGCACCCCCACGCGAGCGGCTTGAGGTTTATTAGCTCTGGCTCCGCATTACCTAATCTGGGAGATGCTTCTGACAGAGGAGATGGGATGGGGAGCCAGATGTGTGTTTGAGCTCTGAGTGAGGGCCGTGCCAGTGTATGTGTGTGGTACACGGGCCCCACCATCTGGTTCCCATTCAGGGAGCATAGTTAATTTCTTAATGTTATTCTACGCAGGGAAGTGAATGCAAACCATTACCTTTCTAAATAGAACGCCCTCCCCGCCCATTTATATTTAATCTCAGACCGGATCAGGCAGGATTTGGGCCATAGACACGACTGCGGATCCGGTTCCGACCCACAGAGGCCTTCGCCTTGTTAAACCCCCAGCATGCCTTGCTACTGGGGCTTCGGCATTTCCAGTCGTTCTCCCCTCTGGCCCAAACTCCCGTGTCTGAGCTCCGCTTTGCTGGAGTCCGAGGGCCCGAGGAGCCCTGCAACATTGCAAGGGAAAAGCTTTTGTTATTGTCCTTGTGCTCTGTCTCCAGAACCAGGTTATTTCCCTTACACAAAATTTAAATTTTAATTAATTTAAATTGCACTGAATTGCATTGAATGCATTTAATTGTGTGTTCTTTTTATTTTTACGTCTTATTTCTTCTGCCCATTATTAAAATCAGTTTTAAACCCCATAATGTAAAGTGTAATTAACAAATTGTCAAAGTTTTGGGTTGGTTCCAGTTTTTGCAGAATGCAGCATTCTGCACTAATAAGCTTCGCTTCAGTTGTGAACATTGTGTTGTTCTAAAGGCATCTGCCATTCAAGTCAGCCCATTTTTCACAAACAAGTGAGCCAAGAGGAAGATTAAAGGCGTAGACCCCCCACTGCCCCCCTCCTCACTGTCGGGTTTTATAGGGGTCTAAATAAATTCAGATGCCTCGTAAAAATCTAATTCCCTTCTCAAAGGTACTGCAGATATGAGCCAGAGGGCTCAGACTCTGTAAGTGGGCTTAATTGATTTCACACCAGGTGCACATGAAATTACCTCACAGACACACATACACATGTTAATGTCTCTCAGGCCCAGCGTAATACACTGTTCTCTCGGGCCCATCTTAATACACTCCGCTCTCAGGCCCAGCGTAATACACTGTGCTCTCAGGCCCAGCGTAATACATTGCACTTGCACTCTCAGGCCCAGCGTAATAAACAACGCTCTCAGGCCCAGCGTAATACACTGTTCTCTCAGGCCCAACGTAATACACTGTTCTCGTAGGCCTAACGTAATACACTGCGCTCTCAGGCCCAACGTAATACAGTACGCCCTCAGGCCCAGCATAATACACTGTGCTCTCAGGCCCAGCTTAATACACTATGCTCTCAGGCCCAGAGTAATACACTACGCTCTCAGGCCCAGAGTAATACACTGCACTCTCAGGCTTGGTCAGATGTGTGCGGTTTATAGTTTTCAGGAACATGTCTACTGCCCTGGATCTTATTAACCCCTCAGTTGTAAAAATACAAACCATCCTGTAGAATTCCGCTCTTTCTGCGGGGGTCGGCCGGCTATTTGATGTCAGTGGTGATGGGGTGGAGTGGGAAGCATCTGTCCTCCCGTGCAGAAGGTGGGCTGAGCCATACAGATGGTTTGCCTCTTATACATATAGAGCTAATAATGTTTATAAAAAATATATTTCAAAAAACATAAAAACAACCCTTGATAAAAGATCAGATAAAACCATTTAAAAGTAATAAGACTTCTGCCGGTTGAAGCAGATCGGTCAATAAGATTTTTTAAAGAAGTTTGCGTTGTGGTTTTGTGTATGCATGTGTGTACAAGGCAGTTTTGTGTTTCACGGCAAAAGGCCCACACTCACTGCAACCTCCCTGAAGACCACTTCTAGAAAATAACTAGATCCATTCATTGGTCATGCTCACGCACATGCGCTCTGGTGCAAGGTGTAAGTGATTTATGCACATGCGCTCTGGTGCAAGGTGTAAGTGATTTATGCACATGCGCTCTGGTGCAAGGTGTAAGTGATTTATGCATATGCGCTCTGGTGCAAGGTGTGAGTGATTTATGCACATGCACTGTACGGTCAGTAGCCTTGTAGCTATTCCTTAGTTTTGTATGTCCGGTTATTTTGCTCGGAACGCACAATTAAGTTTAAAATTCTCTGGACCATAGTCATCACAACCGTAACATCTGTGTACTGTATATTTTTCCTGCGGTTCAAATCTCTGAGCACGCTACCCTACTCAAATCGCTGAGCAAACACCCAGCTACATAAATGAGTAAAATCCCCTTGGTTAAGAGCGTCTGCCAAGAAACCCTCGGGTCCTCAAGCAGAGAAATGGGGAGGGGTGGCATAAACATGCTGTGCTACCCCATCCCCCACCATTGTGGTTTTAATTGGCCTCAGTTTCACTGCACTCCCTCCAAGGCTCTTTTGCCTCCTCCCCTCTCCCTCCTCAGGGTATGTTGATACACTTAATAAAGGAGTGGGAGCTGGACAGAGAGCAGCTAAGATATGTGGGGGGAGGAGGGTTAATCCTTAAGGACCCCTGCCCACTGACATGCACACCAGTCACGCACCCCAGGGAGATTCCGTTACCATGAATGGGTCATTGTTGTGATAGACCACAAAGCCACCTCTCGCCCTCTCTCAGTTTCATAAGTGCTCGGAACGGGAGAAACTGGAGTTGTCTGTGGGGGTGGGGGGAGGGGGTAGATAAGTTGTATAAAAGGACTTCGTTTAAAAAATCCCCAGCACAAGGCTTCTTGCTGGAAACCAGCTTCCCTACTCACTCACTCACTAACTCGGGCTACACTATCAACGTTTGTTTTGATTTGATGCCCAGAAGCTGAGTGGAGGTCACTCACTCACTCAGTCAGTCTCACTCCTTCACTCACGTTTGTTTCTGATTTGATGCCCAGAAGCTGAGTGGAGGTCACTCACTCACTCAGTCAGTCTCACTCCTTCACTCACGTTTGTTTTGATTTGATGCCCAGAAGCTGAGTGGAGGTCACTCAGTAGGTCTCTCTTTTCTCTTTTGAAGGAGGGAGGAAAGAGAAACCATGACAACATTTATTTTAAAGAAAGAAGCAGTAGAAAAATCTGAAATATGAAACATCAAGCCGAGAAATCGCAATGTTGGACCGCACACAGGTTGAAATATGCTGCATTAATTGGAAATGCCAGGACAACTCAGTTCGTCACCGTTTTTCCGATCCAAGGCTTCCTTACACTCCATGGTGTGATCTACCCGCAAAATATTATCGTAAGGCCGGCTACCTATGCAGCCAGGTACCCACAGTAACCAGCAAGTCCAGAGACAAAGAATTCAACAAGAACCAAAAATAAGGCAAACTAATGAATTGCGTCAGTTTCATTTGTTAAAAAGATATAGGCCTACTGATTAAAGTGATAATGAAGTGTTGATTATGATTATCTTTGGACAACTTGGTATTTTTAAGTTGTTTTTTTAATGGAAGTTGCAAAAAGGGTGTGGTGGTTGTCCAAGGCCTTGAAGGATGACATCTGAATACTACCTGAATTCTTTTTTGTCCCTTTATTGAAGAGGACACAATTACACTGAACAATTCCTGCTCTTCATTTAATTTCTTATTCAGACACATAAATATTTATTTTTGCACAGAAACAAGTCGATTCAGTTACACGTTTTACAGTTAATGAACGCTACAGCCAAAGATAATCGCAACACGCAAAAAATATTTAAGACAAAGGCTCATTTACTTTTGTACAATAAAAAACCAATGGGAATTAATTCGATTGACCTGGTTAAAAACATCGTGTGGCTTAATTTGATGAATGTCATGAAAGCAGATTTCAGGACCAGATTATGTCTCCAGTTTATAATGGTTAAAATGCAAACCATCGAGACACACCGCGCGTTTTCAGCCCTTATTCTTGAAAAATTCAATTTTAAATTGAAAAGTAGTCAAATTAAAATTACCCATTCACGTTCCTCTTTTTACCTGCAGCCTACTGTGAATATCAAATATTTAAAATAAAGTGTCGATAAGTGCAATTTATTTCAGAACTTTTGGAGTCTAGGGAACTGAGTTTGGCATGGCGTGGAGAATCAAAACAGTTATTAGGTACTTTTTTCGTGACCTCGGAAACTACCTGAATGTAATAGTCCCACGCCACATCATGATAAATCGAAGTTTGGTTAACGATCACGTATTACACTCATCTTTACGGTTCAGTCGTGGATCAATGGGGAGAGAAACCAAGAAGCGACAGAGGAAGGGTGACGGCTGTCGGAAAAGCACTTAGGTTAATTTGACTACTTGATCCCAGAACCTCGACCGTTATTACGCGGTTCCCCACTATTTTTTTTAGTGAGAGTGTCACAATAGCCAGGCGCAAGAGTGCAGAGAAGAGTAAACAGAAGCTACAAGGCTCCGATGTGGACGATGTTTATCTGAAGTCTTAATAAAGTCTCACACTCGAAACGAAACAAAACTGTTACGCAATAAGGCAGAGAATAGGATAATGCAAGTTTTTTACGGAGAAAAGTTGTAGGAATTCCTCATCAAGTAGTCAATCCTCTTGATCGATATTTTTTTCGAAACTAGTCTTATAGTAGATATGACACAGAGTATCCTCTTCTTGCGCAGCCGGTTTTCCAGCGAGTACAATGTTTTTCCATTCTCTATAACAAATAATATAATGTCAAAACTTACATTCAGATAAATAAATTGACCAATGCTAAACGCAATGGTGGGTAATATGCCCGACGTCATCCGTGGTTGATTTATGAATATGGTGAGCCCTTACAAAAGTCCACTCCAGCACAGAGTTAGCGTTGCAACGTGCAACAGATTGACGTGAGCGGATAGCTGGGGAGAACTCGAGAATGTGACCCACTGCTCGAATTGCGTCGCCTCTCTTTCTGATTTCAGTTCGTAGTCCTCATCCTCGTACATGTCGTCCGCATTCCCGTGGGCCAGGGGGATCCCGTGACCGCCGACAGCGCACAGCTTCCCCATGTTCTCCTTTACCACTTCGCAGAAAGGTCTCTCCACGCCGTCGCACACACATTGGTTAAGCTGCGCGCCGCTGGGAATCAACAGCATCTGCTGAATAGTAACCTTGCACTTCGCCGCGCACTTCCTGCCGTTGAAGAGCTGCCCGCAGTTGGTCAGGTACGCCGTCAGCGTAGAGTAGCAACCCGCATCATCCTCACACCGCTGCCGGGCTTCTGTACAACCAATCCCAGCGGCGTCTCCCGGATGCTTCCGTGGAAGACAAGGCTCAATCGCCCGTTTCGCCCTCTTACACTGTACATCCTGGTCGCAGTCGCACGTCTCCAGGTCCGGCCCGTTTAGGGTCTGATTAAGTCTCACTAAGGCACTGATGCAGTGACTAGGGCAATGACGTCGGTTCCCTTTGATTTTGGCTTCACATGCGAGCATATACTGACTGTAGGCTAGCTCACAGTCTTTCTCCTGATGACATCTAAGGAGGGCTTGCCAACAGACAAAACGTGAATCCGTCACCGCCAGTACCCAGCCGAAAAGCGCCAGAACGCCGCACCAGGTCTTCATTCTTAGAGCCTGCCCTCTCTCAACAACTAGTAGTTTCCATCAACAGCAAACGTTTATATTAGTAATCGCCCAGGAATGCACACCCACGTGCATGCTGAAAAATTACAAGTGGCATCCTTTCTTCTTGTGATAAAGTAAAAATAACGGCATTTTCATTCACACGCCGTCCAGACGGACTCATTTTCAACTGACCCGTCATATTCGCTCAGACAGATTGAAATTGCAGGCATTCCCACACTCCCATTCAGCAGACTATAGACTTCAAAAACTTTACTCACGTGGAGAATCAGAGTAGCGACATTTAGATATACAAAGCAGATGCTTTACGTAGAAGAAAAGTGATCCAAACTTCACCTCCCTCTGCATAGCATTGTCCACGTCATCGGATCCAGACGTGGGTAGAAAACGTAGATTTGTTTAGGTTTTATGAGATTTAATTTTTTCTGTTATTTAGTTTATTTCCGCCGCCCCCTCGACTTCTCCGATTTTTTTGTCCCTTTCCCAGTTACGCTTCACGCTTCGTTAAGCTTCTCCCTAAAGCCCCTGCTCCTCTGAAAATGAAGTGTTTCTTCCCCTCCTCCCTCTCATTTATAGTCGTGCCCGAGGATTGGCGGTCATTGAGGAGTCATCTGGGGGGATTCATTTCCATAGCAACTAAATTTTTTTTTGTTTTTTTGTTTTTTGAAATCTGCACTCCGCTTTGCTAGATAAAAATGTTTATAGATTTTATGAAACTCGCAACCTGTGTGGTCCCCTTACAAACTTTCTCCTCCTTTGGGGAGAAAAGGGTGCTGGGCTAGGTAAAGAGAGGCGACTGCACACGAGCCCCAAACAAGCGAAAGAAAACATTCCTCAGCTCGTCTGACCCCTGGCCAAAATAAAAACGTATTTGTTTCTGTTTATAAATAAACCGAAATAACAAAACCCCGAGGACCACGTCCTGGAAATGACAAAAATAACTCAGAAATATATATTTTACATTATTGTCCCAAACTGCCCATTGCTCTCGTCGCCCACTCTTCACATCAGTCTGAAGGCCTGAATGACCGGCCTGAATGGGAGAGAATAGTATTTTCTGGACTGTTACACCCCTTTGTGTCAGATTGGCCATGCTCCGGCCCAGGGATTGTTCACGCCTTGCAGTCGGTAAATAGAAGAGGATTTGGGGATCAATTTATTTTACAGCGCTCTCCTTTCATATCGCACCTGAAAACTAACAATAGAGAAAGGGCCCACGTCATTTGCACCCTGAAATACATGAAACTACAGCTAAAATGGTTGCAAGTCCAAAACGAAGTTTCAGATTTCCTTTTGGGAAACCAAAGTCAGCTTTTTAAAGCGGGTGGGTCACAAGTTACGTAGGGCACAACACAACCGTCAACATTTTTACAGTATAGGCTTACATATGTAAGAACTGTCAATAGTAAACCAATACTTTAATACATTTTTGTATTGTCTAATCGTCGTTTGCGCTCCACTGAAACTGCGTAATTCCACCAAAAAGCCGCAGATCTACGGATAGAATAACTCAATGTAAGTCTCCCCCTGCTGTTCATATTCAACATGACAACTTTGCGAACGTGCGTTGGAAACATTTATTTTAAAAATGTATTCATTGTTGTTTTGATAGTCAAAAATTACAGAGTTACCAAAAGAATCACGTTTTACTGTACACAGTCATTGACAGAAAAAGCAACGACACAATAAAAAACAAGAGCTAAATGAGAAATGACAGTGGTTGTTTGTCAGCATATGAAAGCAAATTGTTTGGTTTGAAGAGGTGTATATAAATGAAATTGATCTTTTCTCTTTGTATAACCTTTGAGAAAATACCACCTAGCCATTATTTACACAGTTTCACCTTCTGGCTCACAGTAACAGCAATGCTTTTTATATAACAATTATAATAATAATATATTAATTAATGAAATTTCACACCAATCACGGTTATTTGTGGGTGAATAAAAATGAGCACATTCCAGGGCCTTTATTGGCAGAAAGCGCTACGATAAAATGAGCAGTACTGTCAGCAGAACGACACCACTCTCAAAGACCACATTTGACACTGCATGGTGACTACCGACACCACAACGGCAACATTAAACATCACCACTGAAATTAAGGATTAGGATCCATTGGGGGCTGGAGCAGGTGAGGCAGAGAGAGATGCTGGGGGACTAGATTAGGTGAGGCAGAATGGGATGTTGGGGGAATAGATTAGGTGAGGCAGAATGGGATGTTGGGGGAATAGATTAGGTGAGGCAGAATGGGATGTTGGGGGCTGGAGTAGTTGAGACAGAATGGGATGTTGGGGGCTGGAGTGGGTGAGGCAGAGCTGGATGTGGTCCAGGGAAATGTTAGGGTCTGGAAGCTACAGCAGGCCCATTGGCAGAGCTGTCTTTTTGTCTGATGTTGTGGGCTGTACACATCAGTCCATTTACAACAGGCCTCTCAATGTAATGTATGTGTAAATTGTGATGTTGTTGCAAGTTTGTATGTGTGTGTCTGTGGGATTACAAGTAAGCTTGGGTAAGACTCTCTGTACGGATGTATTTATTATTCACCAGTCAATCAATCAATTATTTATTGACTGACTGATTAATTGATCCTTGTCAGTAAACGGGGGCGGAACAGGGGGCGGCCAGGTCACATGACAGAGCACTTCTCAGCGGACTGTTTGAGGTCCTCCAGGGTGGACTGGGCCTTGTCCTTCAAGTGGTCCAGGTCCACGGTTGGGATGTTGCTCAGTTGCCCAATGACGGACTGCTTATGCTCCTCCTCCTGGTTGTCCTCGGCGATCATCTTGGCTAGCTCAGTGGGCAACTCCACATCATCACCCGCCTGCTGGATCTGGGTCTCGTCAAGCTCATTCTGAGGGTGGGGGTGGTCCAGAAGAAAGGCATAAGGGAACAAAGGGGAGAACCGAGAGCACCAGGCAAAGGGGAAATGTACCAGGAGGAGTAAGAGGATTGGACGAGGCATAGAGACTGAATAAATATCTCTCTACAGTGCATTGCTAAGGAAAACAGGAAATCATACCAACATTGACAGGAAATAAGTAGCATTCCCAGTGCCCGGCAATGTCAGCATGTAGTGCCTCATGGGAAGGAGTTAAATGTTTACTTAACACTGACCTGGTGGTCCGAACTTGACATCGGCAGACCAGTAACCGAGACATTTTAGAGGGATACTAGG
Source organism: Hiodon alosoides (assembly GCA_025775065.1). Lineage (NCBI taxonomy): Eukaryota > Metazoa > Chordata > Actinopteri > Hiodontiformes > Hiodontidae > Hiodon > Hiodon alosoides. The sequence goes on along the minus strand of JAOYSI010007014.1, from coordinate 20,555 downwards.
CATTATTTACCTTTGGCAGCCTGTACTTATCGCGGAAATGAGTTCTGACTGTGGCGCGTTCTGCTTTCTTCTGGGCAAAGCTAGCCTCCCGCTCCATCCTAAGAAAAAAACCCAACAGATATCTTGGTTTTGTAATTACACAGGCACACACACAGAAAAGGGCAAAATGGCATGTGTAAATGTACAATGTCTTTATGAGTGTGTGTTCAAATGTATTTGTGTGTGTGTGTGTGTGTGTGTGTGTGTGTGTGTGCTCATGATCCTGGGTCGAGAAGAACGCTAACAAGTTTATCACCTTCCTCCTGTGGGGGGGTGCCAATGTTTACTGCATTAGCTCAAGCTTCTTACTATAAGCCTGTTTTAATCATCTTTCAGCCGCAGTAACTAAACTGCTGGATTAATTTACCAACGCACTAATCAAAATCGATTGGGAAATCGCCCAGTTTGAGGAATACATTGATGATTGATGATTGATGATAAAATAATCATGCTAAATAAGAAGGGACTATGCAGCACACAGACTGCCCACTGGAGACGTTTAACAGCCTGCCTGGTGACCGTTGTGACGATACGGATATAATCAGGAAACACATGGGGAAACTGACTGGTGTTTTAACATGTGTGCCATACAGTAGCCTGTTTCATGCCCGGCCCAGTGTCACCCTGGGCGGCACCACTCACTAGGCCCACGTACTAACTCCGGGACAGTTCAATAAAACCACGCTGCAATTAAACCAGAATAATTACAGCGCGGTGTGATCCCCCGTGGCAGTAACTAACAGCTTAGCTCCTCAAAGCATGGCAAGTAACGAGACAACCCATCATAGGGTGACAAGTAAAGGTTAAACTCCTTTATATTTATTTGTGAAAGTGTGAAAGTGTGTGCTGTTGCAGTACTGGCATGGTTAGTAATTTAAATTTCTCTAAATTGTATTCTATTTATGAGGAATTACCACCGTTTAATACGTAGCCGAGAATAAGGATGTCAGCTAATAACTAAATGAATCAAAAAGAAAACATCACAGAGCAGCGCGAGATGGAAGAATTAGTGGCTGGCGGCGAAGATGAGTAACAACGAAGATTTCAGCTGCTCCGCCTCCAGAGGGCAGCAGACAGAGATCTAAAGTTGACTGTCGCTCAATCGTTTCTTCAGCCGCCAGCACGAAACCACAGAATGCGGACTCGGATGAATCACCAAAATCTCAAGGTGAAAGCGAAAAGTGAACGGTTCTACTCGTAAAGCCGTCTTGCTCGACTGTTTATCATGGAACACAGAAGTTATTGTAAACGTAGGCGGATGTTAGCAGGCTGGCATTGGCCCCAGTACTTCTCAAGGTGATGCGGCCAAGATATATTCTTCCCCCACCAGTTTTTGGGACAAAAAGAAAAATTCCCGGCATTGGGGTTACTGTTATATGGCTTTATGCATATTCCTCTGATTATTATCATTGCTATTGAATTTTTCAGGCTAAATCACCCTCCAACTTATTTCTCACAATGTTATATGAATCTGGCATTTTGATTTAGAGGGCGTTTTTAAGTCAATAAACGCCGTTGTCATAGTCTGATCCTCTTGAAAAAATAAAATAAAATAAAATAAAAAGAATTCATTTTTTGATTTTTACATTCAGATGAATTTAGAATAAATTCTACAGTATATGTTTTACACTTTGTGGAATCCATTCTAATCCACAAAGGTTCGACAGGGCGTATTGCTGGATTGCTAATTGATCATAGAAATTAACGTCATAACAGCCACAAAAATAATCAAACACTATTTTTGTTTGGTGATGATTCTAGTGTTGGACGATAATCTTGCACTCTTTCTCTTTGTTCCCAAGATAATATACTGGTCCATCATCCAAAATGCATTTACCATTTGTGTTTCCCTGTCCCCCAAAGTCAAATTATAAACTAACATTGCGCAAACCAATTAATTTTAGGACATTATAAGTCGGGGTGTGATTTTTGGTATATACGATCTCAAAGTTAGACCTGATTTATGCATGGCATACTGCAGCTGTCACGAGCATAGAGGCTATCCGCTACTCTTAATTTCCTTGTGGAGACTGTAGATAAAGCAAAAACGTTCCAGTCCACAGGTTGGTTTGTAGGAGTGGCGAGTTGTATGTCTGCAGTTTCTACTTCGACCTTAATTCGGATTTAGGCACGTGTTTTCAAATAGTGCCAACAAGATGTAAATTACACTTCCATTATGCGGTGGCAGTTTTTTGTATTACTGGGCCACATGACATGTGACATCGGTTTAGCGCCTCAGCATGAATAAGAATAGAATATTTCGGATAATCAACATTCCATTAGCAGAAAGATGTCATAGAAGCCTAACGGATATTAAAAACATGAAGTTCTGCCCTATTAAAGCTGTATTGTATCATGACTGCTATTACGTGATTTCTAAAGTGGTATTGACCATAGCTAAGCCTTATAGATAATACCGCTTAGAATAGTACACTTCACTAAAGACTACATTAGATGTATTCGTAATATGCGTGTTAGAATTGACTGTATTGAGAATAGAGTATAAAAACAAATCTTTGGACTCGGAAAACCATCTGCCGTGTGACAGAAGAGAAGGACAAATCCAATTATTCAAAAGAAGTATTCAAACAAATGCCTCCACGCAAACTGGAATGAATATATGTATTATTTTACGTAGAGGGTCTAAGACGGCTGCAATTTATTTACTTCAGTTAATTAGTTGATTTTATTTTTATTTATTATTTATTTGGTTAATCGAGTGCGTAAATACGTGGAAAACCATCGAGTTCTTTGTCTGGGTGAGGATAGATGACAGCCAAACAAAATAATTACGCTATGTAATCAGGCGTAATGTTTGTTTTAGTGATATCAATGATTTAAGTATGTATACTAAAATATACTATGTAAATAGTATTTTGTCTATACGATAAAATAAACAATTATTTATATTCGTTTCAACATTTACCTCTTCAAAGACGGCTAATACCTGAACCTTTGTACTGGCAGCTGGGTCAGTTTATTTCATTTAATTAACTTTGGAGAGAAAAGATTCAAGTCTTGTTCTCGTTCGCCCAGAGTGAGCAGAAGAGGGTCGGCACCCCTACATGCGAAAGAAACTGAGACGACCCGAGTGCAAGAAGTGGAAACGCTCGAATGTGCACAAACGGAGCTCAGAGCCGAACTAATAGAACGGTGCGCGCCGAACCAAAGTTACCACGGGCACAAGCGGTTCAATGACCGGGGCAGCATCGACACATGGAAACTCAAAATCCACGGGGGGGGGGGGTAACTGTGAACATGGTCTTACTTTTCCTCCTCTAACTGTTGTTGGTACTGTTCCTGCTCTTCCTGAGTCATTCCCTGCGCCCCAGCCTCCGACTTTTCTCCGTCGGACTTCTCGTCGCCCAGCCCACCGGTGAGGTTCTTCAGTTGGCCCCCAACCATGTGCTTCACCATGAAAGCCATCTCTACTCTTCGGAGGATTGTCTTCAACTTGATAAAAAGCAACTCGGGTGGGAAGCAGGTGCCTTGCGGTACCACTAATAGTGGAGGAGATCCAAATGTAAATCCACAAGTTGATATAAAATAACAATCGGCAACGTCGCTCAATTAAAATGAATTTGTGTGAGCAACCTAAAACGAGTTAATTTCCTGCGTTTCGGCAACACTATCCTTGTAAGAGTGTTTCAGCACCAGATCAACCGGACAGCTCTTCTTCGTCGGGGAGGTTGTTGAACGGAAAGGGAAGACTAAGGCGATCCAAATCAACCAGTTTGGCCGCTTTTTCTCTCTCTACCCAGTCCCGTGTTTTTTCTCTCTCGATCCAATCGCATATGCTGCCAGATTAAGTGTTCGTTCTCATGACACCGCCTGCACACATTACATCCCGTGATTCGCCTCCCGAGAATAACTCGCCATTGACTCAGCTCAGCGACTCTCACGTTCGAAAGGGACTCGGGCAGTGACAGACACACGTGACGCATTATTTCTCGTGGCTGGGGAGGGCGCCTTTGCCGGCTATGCAAATCTCTGGTCACCGGGATTGAACTTTGCCAGAAGAGTCAATTCAATATGGAGAGAATCTCTCAAATGTTCCAAAAAGTTCCTGATGCTGGGCTAATGGTAAGACGCGCAAACCTTCCATCAAATGTCGTCATTTGTATAAAAGCTTATTATCATTGTAGTGCACCATGATGCACAGTTCACAGTCGTTGAAGCGTTGGATTTGAAAGTCTAGTAGTTGTCTGCAGCTGAAAAAAGAATAATCCTGCAGGCAAACTGGTGTGTAATTGCATTTGAAAGGAAGGCTGCACAAACCTCAATAAACCTTTGTTTGTGTGCCTGTGATTACAAAGGGCCCCCTTCCTCCTGCTTCCCCGTGCTCTTCTATGGGGTATTATTTGTGTTTTGTTAATTTATGCAAACAGTCATGCTTAAAGTATGCATAAGGTCATATTCACACAAGCGTCAAGCATAAACAAGCATAATATGCTAATGACTATACATTTTGTATTCAGTGATAGTACTAGCAAAGGGACACACAATTGAAACAGAGCTTCTTGACAAGTTTGTCTAAAAAATGTGTTATGCTTTGCATGCCACGATAAACAGTTTGTGATCAACGTGTCTAAGCTGTCTCACTGTCTGAGGGTAAACCGAAAACGATGTAATTGCTACTTGGCAAGTGAAAGGAGCCACGTTTATGGCCCAGTTTCAGGACACCTGAGGTCCTACATACCTCCACCCAGTTGAAAAGGGAGGTGGAGCGATTAAGGAATGGAGCAATCCAACATCATCACTAAAAGGTGCTAAAACACAAAAAGGACTGTAAGAGGTTTAGACAGCTGCATCTAATAATATAATTGAGATTTCTTTTTAAAGGGTAGACAGATTTTGTCATTTTTTTTTAAATATGTAAGATATTTGTTTAATATTATGATGCGTTGTACAGAGCTATGTTGATTATCAATTTGCATAATGTAATTCCTTTGGGCAGAAATTGCTTACAGCTGTATAACGTAATTTAAATAATTGTTTTGTTATAATTTATCAAGGGTCTAGCTACATTTGTCCAATGTTTGAGTACACATATTTAAGCCTGATGCAAGTAGATATGTCTGTCTTAATTGCTTTCAGTAACCAGTTTGTCCCTGACATTAGCTAATAGTGCTTTATTTGGTGGCAGTGGTTTTACTGTGGCTTCACAGTCAGAAATGAGACATGGTCTGCACAGAGAGCACAGGATTTACTGACAGTGACTAGAAGAGGCGTACTGTGAGAAGCAGTGAAAAGCTGTGAAATCTCTCATCCCTCAGCCATGCACACGTGGTGTCAGCTGTGGGATCTCCTGTCAACAGCGGAATGGATTGTCCACCTCCTTCCTAGCTATGACCGGGAATACGAGGAGCATGGTGCAGTGCAGATGATCAACCCTGGGAGGCAGGTTTGAGGAAACAGCTGGGTTTTCTGGGATTAACGGCCAAGACACATATAGCTGTGACACTACACATCACCACCAACCTGCCCTCTGAGGTAAAACCCCTATAAAAAGCTTAAAGATGATCAATTCTTAATTTAGTACTTGTCCAAACTGACAGTTATATTTGGAGCCTGCTGAGGAATAGCAACCAGGCCAGTTTGGGTGAGGTTATAGACCCCCCCTCCAAGGATTTTGTAAACATTTTGGAGACGGGGTAGAAATTAGGTGTCATGTGTGGCTAAGCAAAATAGGTCGGAGCGGTGGGTCATGAATACCGACTGGAACTGTTAGAAAATATCCCTCCTGAATCACACTCTTCTGCCACTGCAACCTCCATGAACAGCACAAAGAGGACAAATACTCCTGTCTCCATGAAAACACTACAGAAACTATTGAAGACTATTAAAGATCCCCATCTACCCTATCTTCCCTGTCTGAGGATCTGAACCCCAGACTAAAGGGTGAAGATTTCCCACTGCCTCTGAGCAATAGTTGCTGAAAGGCTGCAGTTAGCACAAATGGCAGACATAGCGTCTGGGGGCATCAGGTTGTGTTAGCTTACAGAGGTTTGGAACCTGAACGTTCTTGTTTCACACAACATGGCGTGTTTCAAGCAAAGGGAGAGAATCACAGCCTAAAGATGGGACAGAGGTGTTGACACAAGTTGCGATTTGCATCGTGTCACGTGACACTTCATCATGACATGTATTACCATTCCTGAACATTCACGGGCGCTTGGCAGTACACAGTAACGGCCGAAATTAAGGAAAGAATTGTAAAGACAAAAGATAATGAATCTCCTCACAATGTTTTCACAGTAATGACCAGTAATGACAGTGAGGCCCAGTAATGAAGTGATCTCCAGAAGGTCAAAAGGTGAGTTCTTCGTAGGTGTTCAAAGCAGTTCATGCTTCGAATTTCAAACGTCTTTTTCTTTACAACCGGTTTATCTGCACCCATCTGGTCAACCCTCCTCCTTTATCCAGGCTTGGGACTGGCTCAGAGAACGTGGAGGAGTGTACAGCACCTGGTATTCCTAGGTGGTCTCCCATCCAAGTACTAAGCAGGCCCAGCCCTGCTTAGCTTCCGAGATCAGACGAGATCGGGAACAGTCAGGAGGCCCAGGCTGCTAAAGGTGAGTTATGTAAGTGGAAAACAAACGGGTCTGTTCCAGTCTCCGCATTACTCAGCCTACATTACTATCCCGTTTTCCGTTTCTCCCCCTCTCTGCCGAATTTAGAACCGCGGCCTGGGAGAAACGGCACAATAAGTTAGAGCTGGCTGTGGCCAAATGAGATGCGATAACCGGAAAAATCTCTTTCAGCTGAATTCCTGCATGCAAGAGCCTACAGCCCCTCCCTACCCCCAACACCCCACCGACTGAAACAGAGATGGGGACTAATGGCAGGGGACATGGGTGAGAGACGCAGTCTCCTGAGCCGATGAATGTGGGGGGGGGGTCACATAAGGATGTTAGTTTCCCCGAAAGCACTCACGGCGATCTTTGTGTACAGACTTTAGGATGCCGATTTATCAAACCAGGACAGCAAGCGGTCCCCGTCAGTGCCATGTGGTTTCAGCTGGGCAGCTTTGAATGGAACCAGCACTTACTGGACACAGAGCAGCCCACATTGCATTTCTTGTACTTGGGTACGGGTGGGGGGCATCATGTGGATTTTTGACTCCGTCTGTTAGTTATGACGAGGAGAGGGGGTAAACAACCACTGCAATAATCCTGCCTGGTGAGGACAACACCTGGTGCACATAATCAAAAGGTTCGCTCATTTAGGCGATCGACTTGGAAAGCAGAAAATGGCTTGAAACATTATAAATCAGTACAATCATGTAAGCCAGTTTACATAAAAAGGAGGACTCGACAGAGAGAAACTAAGCCTTATATTAAACAACTTCAAAAGTAAAGCTCAAAAGGGTGACATGAGACACTCTGAAGCTTCCTCAAGGGTGACCCAGTCAGCTCAGGGCAAAAATCCCTCACAACCGTGAAGACTCTGACCCAGTCCTCTTTGGGTCCTACCAGACCCAGTTTATACCGCTGTGGTCCCTCAACCCTCTTCACGATAAATAGGGCTGTACTTGACCAAGTTTATTGGGGACAGGCTGTGTGTGTTTTGTGTACTTAGGCATGACCAGGTTTCACCACTGCACCACACTCCCACCGGTCACTGGAACTGCAAAGGAATCATTCTCTCAACGCAAGTTTGACCCCCTCACCACTGCATCCGCTTAGTGGGTTCCGAGCCATGTGATAAGGACAAGCTTGACTGTGCAGCCGAGAAAACACATCGAAAGGGCTCGGTCTGCGAAAGGAGGCCAGTGAAGCTGCCGCTCACGCCAGGGCCCTGCGGCCGAGCAGGGGCCCTCCCAGAACAGCTGAGGCACCCAGACTAGGGCTATTGGGGAGGGGGAGCGTACTGGAGCGTATATCTGAGCATCGACTCTCTCCTGCCTCAGCTGCTTTTCGTCATGCAGTGCTCTCTGCTCTCACCGCTCTGCTGTGTGTCCTGGGAAATTCTATCCCAGACATTCCTTACCACACACACAATCACTCACAGACACGGGCACACACACACGCACACACAAACACATAGCCATGCCTCAGGATCCTGCTGGGTTCCTCAAACCGGAGCTGACAAAGAAAACCCAAGAGACCTCCAAGTGACGGGACACAAGAACATCTAATGGGATGAGTAACACCGCCCAATCGTGTACCCTGTCCCCTTCTGTCTGTTCTGGTCGACCCTAGCCTGACACAGAACTGAGGCCTGCGGACAAATCGTAGACATAGCCATGACATCTTTAATGAGAGAACAACAAACATTGACCGTAGAATGGCCTGTACAGAGGAGCTCAGTGACTTTCAATGTTGCACCATCACAGGATGCCACCTTTCCAGTTCAAAAAATGCATTAACTGCTAGAGTGCAGCTATTGAAAAGTGGAAATGTCCAAGAGCAACAACAGCTCAGCCACAATGTTGTAGGCCACACAAGCTCTCAGAAAGTGATCACAGAGTGCTGAAGCGTGTAGCACAAATAAATGTCTGTCCTTGGTAGCACCACACTCTGCAGAGTTCCAAACCACCACTGCAAACTGCAAATGTCTGGAAGCAACATCAGCCCAAGAACTGTTTGTCTGGGACTTCGTAGGGATTCCATGGGTGAGTAGCCGCACACAAGCCTAAGATCACCATGCGCAATGCCAAGCATCAGCATGAGTGGTGTAAGGCTTGCCATCTTCAGAATTTGGAGCACTGGAAATGCATTCTCTTGATGATACATTCTATTGATGGCTCATGACTCACCATCTAGCAGTCCAATAGACGAATCTGGGTTTGGTGAATAGTTTGGCCAGTAGAATGTGACCAGCCTGAATGCATTGTGCAAACTAAAGTTTTGTGGAGGAAGAACCTGGGGCCCCAGTCTGGGTTTCATGGTTTCAGGCTAGGACCCTTAGCTCCAGTGAAGGGAAATCTGATGGCTACAGATTACAATGACATCCTAGATGATTTCTGGTAAAAGTTTGAGAAAGGCCCTTTCTTGTTTCAGCATGACAATGCCCCAGTGCACAAAGTAAGGTCCATTCAGATATGGTTTGTCGAGATTGGCGTGACCTCAACCCCATCGAACGCGTTTGGGATGAATTGGAACACCGACTGGAAGCCCAGCCTAATCGCCCAACATTAGTACTCGATCTTACTAACGCTCTTGTGACTGAATGGAAGCAAGTTCCTGCGGCAATGTTTCAACATCTAGCATAAAGCCTTTCCAGAAGAGGGAAGCTGACCGGGGGGAACCAACTCTATCTTAATGCCCTTGATTTTTTTGAATATTTTTGTTGAGCAGGTGTCCTACAACTTTTAGTGTATGTACAATTACTTTATCAACAAGCTATGTAGTGTATGTACAATCACTGCATTATAAATCAGTTATGAAAGAACTGTGACATGAACTTGCATTACACCAAAAACATATTAAATAGCAAGGCCCCCTCTCAAGGTTCTTCATCTCCGTAGGCTAGCTGATAAACTCCCCCCGGTGGGCGAAGTCTGACCCAACAAACCGCTCCTGTCAACATCAATTGCTGCACCACCGTAGACAAGGAGAGCTTTTCCCTTGGCTTTGGGCAGACATCCCCTTTCGTGAGAACTGCATGCCGCAGGTTACAGACCGCCCTACTGGCATCCGATCTGACGCACGTCAAAGCTGTGCATGATGCATTGAGTGACAGTTCTCCTCGCTACAGGCCAGTAATGAACTTCTCTCCAGAGCCAGCTCATGCGACCCTCTCAACACCCTCTCACTCCCATTGGTTGATGAGACGAGCTGGGTGGCAGATGACTCAAACTGACTTTGACATTGTAAATTAAAATCTGTACCACACCCAGCTCCTCCCAGCCCCATCAATGACCTCTTAGCCTGCGGACGTTATTGTCGTCATCTGTTGCTAATCTACCTAGTATCACTGTAGACATCATGCTGCCCTGGGCCCGCGCTTGCTTTGTCAGGGACCTGCAGGTAAAGAGGCCAGGGGTTGGGTTCATGTCTGGGCCGAGAGCAGGGGTCAGGACAAATTCAAAAGAGCGCAGCCAGTTCCGGATTGGACATAAGAGGCGTTATCTGCCTGCTTTGTCCTTACATGCGGTCCCGGTCGAACCAACCAAAAAAATACAGGAACATGAAATCCTATATTCCCACACCGCCTTTGAACACTTCCTGATCAGATCTCAGATCAGAACGTTATACCAGATCTCTCAGTGGCACTGTATTAAGGTACAGCATGTGTCAATATCCTCCAGAATCCTTTAATCCTCCATACGGCCCTAAAGCCCGGCCGTGACTCTCAAGGCCGTACTGATTGAGGATCTTTCGGAACTGATCACGTCACTCTCCGCTAACCCGAGTCCAGGATTCTAAGGTCGACCGTTCTCATGATGGACCGATCTGGTTGACACTTCAGGTTAGGTGATGCAAACCTTGAAGTGAAAATCCTTCACAATGACACCTAGGAACACATTCTTTAAGCACTGCTCAATCAATCAGCCAGGCAAGGTGAAACAGTGGGCACCCTCCCATTTGCCAGCGAGGGGTTAAAGGGTAACCAGTTTAGCTACGTGAGCGCAGAACACCACATGTCGCTCCCACCTCTCATCAACCCTGTTGGTTGGTAAGTAATATCGCCTGGGCCTACCCAATGTGAGCCACTTCCTCACACACTTTTTACATACAATATTAGGGAAGAAGGTATACACTTCCTGTGGTGTCTGTACTGAAGACAGATTTCCCATCGCCGATCTGCGCTCCAGGGAACACGCACACTCACCGCACACTCAAGGGAGTTCAGCCGGGGTCCAGGGCCATGAGATGGAAAGGGGGAGGTGGTCCTGAGGGGCACACACGAGCTACTCTGATGGAGATCTGTGTGGGCACTGCAGGCCCCCTCCCCCCCATGGAGGTGGAGAACGTGGAGTGGAAACCTACGAAACGCAAACACTGCCTGATGACTGTTGCAGAGAATATGTTTCCTCTGGCCCAGGGATCCTTGATATTTCACAAAGTCAACTGTAGCATGTCCAGAATCCCGCCCCTCCCGGTCCAGAATCAGGTTATTTTTAAGAGCTCAGATCTCGGCATTAAATCACTGCAGAAGCTAGGACATCTACATCGCCTTCCCTCTGCGCTCATTCCCTTTACGCCCCCTGACCACACAAACCTGTCTACAGCCACACGGCTACAAACAGAATGCGCACAAAAACTAAGAGCACACAATGACCCTCTACAGAAAAGAGACCACCTCGAAATAGCACAGTTAGCACATTAGAAAGTAACACTCCTGTTTTTAACTTGGAGCAGCTGTGTAGCGTAAAGGTTAAGGTTTCGGTTTTGCAACCAATTTGTTGCTAGTTTAAAATCCAATACTGCTGTTATATTTAGAAGCCCCTCTGTAAACCTCCAGCTCTTTAATGGGTTGAAAGCAAAGATAAATTAAAGGAACTGGATGAAAGGGACCGGCGACCTAACGATCAGCTTTATTCCTCTGTATTGGAAGGCTCTGTAGGCACAAAACGGCACGCATGGCGAAACACACCTAGGGTTATTATTCCCCCCCGGGTCCCAGGCCTGACCCAAAGGTCATGGCGTCTGGACCGAAGCCCCGGCATCATGGGGAAAATACGGCGGCAGAGGCTGCAGCCAGGCGTTATTTTTAGGTGGTGTGACGAAGCGAGCCCGGTCCGTACACAGACGGAGAGGGGGTGTGACATGATGGGGGCGTGTGAAACGGCACCTGTCAGCAGCCAAGATGCTCGCAGCTGAGACCAACCGCCCACCGCAGCGGTGAGGCCAGCTCCAATCACAACCAGGCGACTTCTCTGGTCCTCATGTAGCAAATCACTCGGAAACCGACAGGACCGTGTCGTTTTGGTCCATCCAAAAACTCCCAGCGGGAGTCTTTGTGTATAATCAGCTCTGGAACAATTATCTTTAACTTCAGCAGAGAAATCATATAAATATCCTACAGTCCTTTCTAAGATCTGAGCAACTCATTTCGGTAGTCACCAAGCATCAGCACAAATCTGTCTGGAAGTGGATTTCCCACCAGAAGGTTGCAGGCTCCAATCTCAGCGAGAGCTGCTATGGTACCCTTGAGAACGGGTTCGCGTTTTTCCCCTCAAACAATGTCCAGCTGTAGGAACAAATTAAGCGCAAAACAATGAGCTACGCGCATCGCCATGGGAACGCACGCACGACACGCAGAATAATCGCAGCAATTAACTCCCGATTCAGGTGCCGGTTACAATTACGTCGTCGAACAAGGAAGAGTGGAAAGCGCCGTGGCATGCGTGGAAAAGCAAGCCGGCCCTGGTAGAATAAACGTGTCACGCCACAGAAGTCTCCCCCATCTAATGTATGAAACAGGAGAAAACTCACTCGCTGAACAATGAAAAACGCCGGGGACAGGTGTGTCGCCAAGGCTAAAGAAACTGAACAGTTTGGCTAACAGGTGCGGGATGCAGGGGGATTTAAAGGGGTCAGGGGATACATGGCCCGATACTTTCAGCCGCACAGTAGCAGCGACCCCCAGAACAGTGGCAGCTGTGGGTGGCCGTCGTCCGCTGAAGCTGATGCCTCTCGACAGAAGCAGTCGCAGCGCAGACGAAAAGCAGACACTTTGATTTTTAGACCCACTGATGACTTCTCACATTTGTCAATCACCGTCAGGCTCCTCAAAGGCTGCCTAACCCTCACCGGCACCTCGGACAGAGCAGGTAGTTGCAACACACCACCCCGAGACCCGCCCGCCAAGCAAAGGGCGGGAGGTGAAACTGACAGGGCTTGTATTACGCCCAGCGTATAGTTTTAACGAAGGGATAATCGGAAATGACATATCCTCAATCAGGGAAATGACAGGTTAAGAGCCAGAGACACATGTACAGGTTATTCAAGTAGCGCATTCTTATCAACCACTCTGTCAGTGAGATAGTTGAGGCTACTGAACTGTTGTATAGCCATTGAATTTAATGGCTGTGTAGTTTGCCCTTTAGATGCACGGCTATATTGAAGTAGGTAGAAAGCTAAAAGCCATTATCTGCGCCAAACAATCTTAAGAAGCCCTTATCCATGTACTTTTTTTGCAAGCACTTAACTATAGATCACTATAGCTTGGAATCTGTGTAGCACTCTCTGACCCTTGGACTTTGTCACTTCTAACATTGCTCTGGGCAGGAGAATAAAATATATAATAAACTATACTATATGTGGACTCCAGATTTTTGGGATGTGGGCTAAGAAAGTGTTCCGAGAGGGCAGCCACAATCATTTCAGAGCAGTGCCGGGTAACAACCCCTCCTCTTCAGGTGCCTTGTCAACCATTCTCTGGTTATTACTAGTTTGGACTCAACAGGGCACTGGCCTATCCTTTACGTTTTTTTTTTATATAAAATAAGTTTGATTATCTACATAAAAAGAAAACATCAGAATGTTTATGTACACCTTGCTAGTACCAGGTTGGACCCCTTTTTGCCTTCAGAACTGCCCCAATTCTTTGTGACATAGATTCAACAAGTTGCTGGAAACATTCCTCAGAGATTTTGATCTCTTGATAGCATCACGCAGTTGCTGCAGATTTGTCGGCTGCACATCCATGATGCAAATATCCCATTCCACCACATCCAAAGGTGCTCTATAGGATTGAGATCTGGTGACTGTGGAGGCCATTTCAGTACAGTTTGTCATGTCATGTTCAAGAAACCAGTTTGAGTGTGCCAAGAAAATATCCCCCACACCATTAAACCTCCACCACCAGCCTGAACCATTGATACAAGGCAGGATGGGGCCATGCTTTCATGTTGTTTATGCCAAATTCTGACCCTACCATCTGAATGTCGCAGCAAAAATCGAGACTCATCAGACCAGGCAACATTTTTCCAATCTTCTATTGTCCAATTTTGATGAGCCCGTGCGAATTGTAGCCTCAGTTTCCTGTCCTTCGATGACAGGAGTTGGTCTTCTGCTGCTGTAGCCCATCTGCTTCAAGGTTTGACGCATTGTCGGTTCAGAGACGCTCTTCTGCAAACCTTGGTTGTAATGAGTGGTTATTTGAGTTACTGTTGCCCTTCTATCAGCTCAAACCAGTCTGGCCATTCTCCTCTGACATCAACAGGGCATTTTTGCCCAGAGAACTGAGGCTCACTGGATATTTTCTATATTTCGAACCATTCTCTGTAAACCCCCGAGATGGTTGTGCGTGAAAATCCCAGTAGATCAGCTGAAAATAATTAGTAATATAGTAAAATAGTAATATTAGTAAAATAATAATAGTTTCTGAAATACTCAAAACAGCCCGTCTGGCACCAACAACCATGTTACATTCAAAGTCACTAAAATCACCTTGCTTCCCCATTCTGATGTTTGGTTTGAACTTCAGATTGTCTTGACCATGTCTACATTCCTAAATGCATTGAGTTGCTGCCACATAATTGGCAGATTCGATTTTTATGAGCAGGTGAAGAGGTGTACCTAATAAAGTGGCTGGTGAGTGTATTTGTTTTTTTTTACTCCAAACTGGACAGATGGAATGATTTATTCATAATTTTGGCAGCGTAATAAAAACATTAAAAGACATTAATAGCACTGACAGCAATTCAAGGCCTCACAAGCATGCACAGCCCATAAAGGCTCTTCACACATACACTTTAAACATTTCATTTTTTAAAGCATCCTTTGGGTATTTTTTAATATATATTCTCTTTTGTCTTACTATAAAACCAAACCACATTACGAAATCGAATGGTTTCCCATCTGCCCACTTGTCAGACTCCTCCCACCCCCCCGGTAAATGGCCCAAGTGAAGAGAGTAGAGTCTGATCAATGTCTGGCTCCCCTCAACTCCTTCCCCGCAATGAGTTTGAGACACAGAAGCCTGTACCAGGAGAGGGAGGGGGGGGTGGGTGGGAGGTGTTGGGCAGGACCAAAACCAAAATTCTATTTAAAAAAAAATAATGAAAATAAAAAGATTGTAAAAAATTTAATTAAAAAAATCAAAGGTGAAAAAAAGGAAAGACAAGAAAAGCCTGAAGAGGTGGAGGCAGCACTGGGGGTCAGGGTTTGGCCAAGTGTTCAGGGGATTCAAGGGCACAGGGCGGGAGCCTGGGCCAACACAACACACTCTGCCCCAAACACAGGCGTGAGCACAGTGCAGCGACAAAAGTAAGTAGCTGTGGAATGCAACAGCTGCACCTCCTGCCTGGCCACACCTGCGAGACAGAGAGACGACAGAGGGGGGGCGGGGCCACAATGCTCTGAGATGACCTTTAAAGTAAAAAAATTTAAGTTTGTCCTTTTATTTTGGGCGGGCAGGCACCGTTCTCCAGATGTCCCGCGCCGCCAGGGGCCGTCGCTCACAGGTACAGCTCCTTGGCCAGTATGTGCTGAATCTTCTCCCTCAGAATGAGAAAGCTGGGCCGCACCACCGGGTCCAGTATCCAGCACTGTTTCATGATGTCGTACACCACCGCCGGGCAGCCGTCCGGGGCGTCCATGGTGTAGCCTTTCTCCACCCGCGGCACCACGTCCTTCAGCGGCTAGGGGCACGAACAGGAGGAGAGTCACATGCTTTAATGATGACGACGACGACCCAAGTGCCATCTGTCTGAACACGTCACCCCAACGATCAACACAAGCCGCACATAGGAAGCCCAAACTGAATGCACCCAGCAGTGTCATACATATAGTAATGTGCGGTGCACAGGGATCTGGACAAGGTCGCCCTCTGCTGGACAGATGCCATATAATTTTGCCTACAGTTAACTGCTACTCCAGCAGAACAGCCCTGCAATTTTTAGAGTCACTTCCAATTAGCAGCTGATTTTCACATGGAACACCAGGTGAAGGGAATTTATTTTCCAAACAATCATTTTACCTGAACAACTGAGATTTAACAGAAATCAGGACGGTGGTATCGTAGTGAGCACACAGACACACTTCTGTTTTGCATCACACCAAAAAGAGGTAGTAATAAGTCTCACGATCACGATAAGCAATAAGAGGTGCAACTTCTGTAGGACATATACTCACGATCCGGGGGTAAGGCATGCGGCCAAACGAGTAGATCTCCCACAGGAGAATGTATACTCACGATCCGGGGGTAAGGCACGCGGCCAAACGAGTAGATCTCCCACAGGAGAATGCCGTAGCTCCACACATCTGACTTGGTGGAGAACTTCTGCTTGACAAGAGAAGGACAGTTACCACACACAGTGAGACATGGACAGTCACCCCCCCACACACACAGTGAGACATGGACAGTTACCACACACACACACACACACACACACACACACACACACACACACACGCCCAGCCCAGCCCAGCCCAGCCCACCTTTTCCCTCAGGGCCTCGGGCGAAGTCCATTTGACCGGTAGCTTGGCCGTGTCCTGAGAGGAGGACGCCTCCTTGGTGAGTCCAAAATCGCTGACCTTGGCAATGTTGTCATCGGACACCAGAACATTCCGCGCCGCCAGGTCTCGGTGGACAAAGTCATTGGCCTCCAGGTACTCCATGGCCTCACAGACATCCCTGCAGGGTGGGCAGGGAGATGACGCGGGCCAGGGTGAGATGAGACACGGGTTGTTAGGACACTCAAGTGAACCGAGTGGGATTTTGGTGGGGGGAGATTGGCCGACTTTGCAGAACTCACAGTGAGAACTTCAGTAGACAGTCCCCGCCCAGCACAGTTCTGCCCCGTGAGCGCAGGTAATCCACCAGACTGCCCTGAGAGAATAGATTCTTACATTCAGACTTAAAAATGTCACCTACATCAATCTTCAAGAGCAAGCAAGTCGTAAAGCGGATTCGTAAGACAGTCGTAAAACAACATTCACTTCAGCGAGTTATAAACCACATACACTAATAACACCTGAGGGATTTCCATCAATTCCCCCAATACCGTGCAGAAGATCTCTGGCAGGAATATATGACAACCACAACAACCCAGAGTACTGGTGCCAATGGCAGCTCGCCACACCTATGCCCACACTCGGGCTTGCACCCGTGGGAGTCACCAACCTTGGCCATGTATTCGGTGACGATGTACAGGCTGCCCTTCTCCTCTAAAACCACGCCCAGCAGCTGCACCAGGTTGTTGTGCCGTAGGCGCCTGTGTGGTGCAGAGGGACAGCGTCCGAGCAACGTTACTGCAACATTAAAGCCCAGACAAACCAAAGGAGCGTAAAGAGGCGTGAGACGGAAGGGGCGGAGGAGAGCCACTCACGTCATGACGGAGGCCTCGGCGATGAAGGCCTGGGCGGTGGCGTCGTGTTTGATGCACTTGACAGCCACCTTGGTCCCTCGGTAGTCTCCGACCATCACATCTGAGAGGGGCGGCAGGAGAGACTGAGAGCGTACCAACACGGACAGACTGCAGCTCGGTGTGAAAACAGAAGCGGGACATAACGCATACCTCCAAACTCCCCTTTCCCAATGGACTGGAGCAGCTTCAGCTCCTTCCTGTTGAGAGCCCAGCCACCTGCAGGCACGAACAGACACCTCAGTGGATTCTGCAGTCGCAGACCAGCGCTAACACACAGAACGACTGAGAACGGAGAACCTGTGCTACTGCTTTACATGTCCAAGACAGCGAACTAGCGCAAGACGGAGAACATTATACACGCCAAACAGAGAACCAAAGACCCGATTAATCCCATACCGAATGTACGTGTAAAAGTACACCAACTTTTTTAAAATCAAGGTCTCTCTCATTATTAAGACATTGAACAATCAGGTCATCCATGATGAGCATAATAACTTATCAAATTAAGAGTTTGAGTGGAATGGAGAGCAAGAATCTCACCAGCACACCAGCAGATTCCACTAGGGACCAATGCTGAACTGAAAAATGGCTCTTATCCACATGCTGAGACTAACATTCCAAAGCATGCATGCATGCAGATGCTCTCGGACCTCATCTGGCCCGGCCCAAAGCCTAGTTGGCACACATTGAGGAGAGGGCGGGTCTTACTTCTGGAGAACTCATCCTGGGCCGCCACGGTCCCCTCCACAAGTTTGGGCTTGATGAGTCGGGTGCAAAGGCCGTCTGGGTCTTTGGTGTAGTGCTGAGGATTGACAGACACACAGAGTCAAATCAGCCAGTCGAGTAGGATTCTTTGGGAGGGGGCGGGTTGAAACGAAACACTTAAAAGTGGCCGCTTTAGGGAGGCGGAAATTGGTCGCCATGGCGCCCTGGGAACAGGACTAGAGCTACAAAAGCTATTTTTCAGCATACACTGCAGGGAACTACCAGGGCACTTCTGTTTAATGTTTATACTTTTTGGCTGGATTGGCAAAAACATCATTTTTAAATTAATGGCTTGGACTGTGCAGTAAACATCACTATCCAATAGAGGGCAGTCTTCACACAGCATTTCTTCAAAGAAAGAGCTTCAGGAAACCCTTGTCAATACATGCTTGAGTTTTGTTCCAGGTTAAGCAAAACCCATTTGGCGATTACTCCATTTAACAGGATGAACGCACGCAAGCATGGATATTAGCATGCACATACGCCACAACAGCAGAAAATGCACACAGAAAAAGACTGATGAGCATTGTAGGTTGGCCACATTTAGCTCTTCCCCTTTACTACTTCCTGCCCATTAAATTGTTCCAGGAACTGCAGAGCGTGCAAAAACTGCAGAGAGGAGCACTTACTCTGAGAAAGCAGACTAACACAAAAGGCGTGCCTCCATTCAGACGCCTGTGCTTGCAGCTAGCACTGCATTAGCAACACTCATAAGCATGCAGGGACCAGGGACCCTGAAGGAAAAGCTGTGATGAACGGCATCCATTTCCAGCAGTGCCTAGGTTTCGTTCAGTTAAAACCTACTCTGCTCCCCCAGAGTGTTGAGCCTGAGAGTGGCACACGTCTGGGGTCACAGGAGGGCATGGGTTTTGTGCTGAGACTGTAACATCATAAGTGTGAGTGTGGGGACTTTATTATCCTGCAAGTGTCCTGAAAGAACCATACTGATTTTGGGGACTTGTTTGTGGACCTGTTGGTGGATACAGGATGGCCCATCTTGAACTCTCTATGTGGACTGGCTCCCAGTGGAGCACTGGTTCTGTCAAAGCGGGAGTCTGCTTCCCGGGTCAAGACGGAGTGAACCCAGTTGTGCCCCAGGGATTAGTGGGACTGCAACATAAAACAAGTGTGACTTCGGCCCTATTTTAGCTTGTGTGTGAGAATCCAAGTGGACCTGCTGTGACAGGCTGGTTAACGGGAAGGCAGGGGAAAAAAAGGGATGAAAGATGGAAAGGAATGTGAGGAATCCAGTGAGAGAGAGGGAGAAAGAGAGAGAGAGAGACAGAGAGAGCTATAAAAGAAAGAGGAAAAACAGGGACTTGACTTTTAGGTCAACCCCTCTGTGCACAACAGAAACCTCCCAAACACTACAGCTCTCACACACACTGCAAGATACCACAGTCTGACATCCTACTGTCACGGGAAAAAACCAGGAGGGATTCATTCTCATCCAAATAACGACTTCCATGAAACGATTCAGAAGCGAGACGGAAGCTTAAAATGGACAGACCTACGCCCTCGAGGACGTGCGGAGGAGTTCCCACCCGCCTCACCTCCACCAGCTGCATGAGGTTCTCGAAGAACTCCTCCTCATCGATGGAGAGCTTGCCGTTCTGGTAGACGATGTGGTAGTGCTCCACCTTGCCCTCGCAGCTGACGCACAGGGTGTAGTCACCGGGGTAGTTGGTGCTCTCCCGCACCAGGAAGAGCCCCATCTCGGGGGGGTACAGCAGCCGCTCCGCCTGCTCACGGGTGATCTTCCCGTGGAACCACCTGGTGTCACATTAATAGTCAGACATTAACACGGTGGCCACACTGACCGTCTGCATTCGAGTACACCTGCACTGGTGACATAGTGGCTATTGGCAGTCATTTGTCACACGAAAGGGAGGCATCTGTTCCTTTTTCATGTCACCAGAAACATTCATGTCACTGTCCAGCCATTGCCTGTTTTCCCACAAACAAAATGCCAGCAGAACTACAGCAGTGCCGAACCGCGCGGATCCAACTCCACTTGCCATCAGAAAAAAAAAACCCCCGGTTAAACCGCCAGCGATGACATTCCTGAGGAGAAATACCAGGTGATGACCAGTGCAGAACCAAAGAGAGGATGACAGACTTTGTAAAGCCTTCTCAGAGGTAAGATTCTCCCTGCAAGCCCTTATCCTCACTTTACCGTCAAAATGCAATTCTTCAACCACCAGGGGGCAGGCATCAGGAGAAGTGCAGTCGAATGAGTGATCTTCGTTGTGGTGCTCTGAAAGTGGAGACTGACTAACCTTATCCTGACACCCGTTTCACCCCGTACAGCTATGCGTGCACTCGCTAGATCAATTCTTTTTTCCATCCTATGGTTTTTAACATGATTTGCATAATGATAACCTCACCCCCCCACCGGCTTGTACCTGTCGCCTCTTCAAAAGGCAGGATTCAAATGTGGCCCTCCACTCAATCTTAGGCCAAGGGAGGGGCAGGAAGAAGGGGG
>JAOYSI010007013.1:0-12417 GCA_025775065.1 Hiodon alosoides | reverse complement strand
GGGAGCTTCATGGCATGGGTTTCCATGGTCGAGCAGCTGTATGCAAGCCTTACATCACCAAGCACAATGCCAAGTGTTGGGTGGAGTGGTGTAAAGCACGCCTCCACTGGACTGTGGAGCAGTGGAAACGTGTTCTGTGGAGTGAGGAATCATGCTTCTCTATCTGGCAGTCTGATGGGCGAGTCTGGGTTTGGCAAATTCCAGGAGAACGTTTCCTGCCTGACTGCATTGTGCCAACTGTAAAATTTGGTGGAGGAGGGATAATGCTATGGGTTTTTGTTTTGTTTTTGGTGTTGGCCTAGGCCCCTTAGTTCCACTGAAGCTTACCAAGACATGTGCTTAGATATAATATTTTGGAGGAATTCGGACAATGTAAAAAATTTGTTTCAGAATGTCAATCAAGCCACATGTCATTAATATGTGATTTTAAAGCCATACAAAATTAGCCTGCTTTATTCCAATAATATGATTCACACACACAGTTAAGAATTTTTTTTACAAATGAAATGCAATCACTGTACCTGTTGTACAGTCATTTTAAACACGGTCAATGTAGCTCAACATGTATACTGCAACAAAATACTTGTATACATGACTGTATGCAGCAATAATTAGTTGCAATATGTTACGTGCAACTGTGCTAAAGGAACACACGTTTTGTAAATCGTGGTATTATCGATAACTATCGTTTCATTCAAGCAAGCAAATAGATCCATACATAACATGACCAATGAATGCTGCTTTTTAGTTTAGTATAATTTGCCTAAACGCAATGATCATAATGTACTGCAGATAATGCGCATGTTATTCATTTCAAACTATTGGAGAACTTTTTGCATTGTGACAAAGCCAGAAAAATTAACTTGTGGCTAAAATGTTTGATGCATTTGGTGTTAGGTCTTGGGATGACACAATGCAATTCTAGACAAAACACAAAAACAATACTCATGGCTTACATTGTGGTAACCATTATGAGACTATGAGACTTATGTTACTCATTCTCTCTTTCTTTAACAATATATTCATATTGTAGTTTTTTTGCATTTTAAACAGAAACACCACTTCTAGGTCTATAATGTGCATTCATGATAGCAATTTGTTGAAACGGAAAAAAAGTCAAAATTCTCTCTATACCTTTACTGCTGGAATGCAGTTAATTAGTTAAACAGATAATTGAAGTGCATAACGAGTAAATGCAATTTGTATTTTTTTTTTTTTTGCTAGGACTTTTTTATCCTCAGGGTGGAAATAATTCTGCTCAATATTCCATTGGCACATAAAAACAAGTCACTGTTAATAATGAAATGCTTTTTTTGTTGTTATCACTGTTTATTTTTGGACTGTTAATTAGTGTTGTTGCTTCATCTACGGCAATTAGAATGTGTGTTTTTATTAAGCCAGGAGAAAGGGCTAGGGAACGGGAAAGCTTGTTTTGAGGGGTTACTGGTCTGAGAATTTTCTTTGGAAAGGACAAAGATTGTATCTTTTTAGTTTTTTTTTTAAGTTTTTTTTATGTGATGGTAAAAAACACTTGTATCTAACACATTGACTAGGAGAACTGATTGTTTGCTTACCATATAACCTACCCAGACCCTGACATGTGCCCTTGTTAGGAGATGATCAACATTATTCGCTTCACCTGAGAGTGGAATTGATGTTTTGGCACAACAGTGTAAGCTGTTTACCAAGTTTTAGATGTTGTGAAAGAAATGAATAAATATTTAAATATACTAAACATCCTTATGTCAATGTATCAACTAGTTAGAAATGTATAAAAATTTTACAACATTTTGCCTTACTAACTCCATTGAAAAAATTAAAAAAGTTTGTAGAAATTTGACAGGATTTATTTTTTTTCTTTTTTTTTTTTTTTTTTTTTTTTTTTAAATAAAGAACTGTTGACTGTGGCACACAACCTGGAGATCCAGGCCGGTTCAAACGAACAGGCAGCCTTGGGGACACACCTAGTTTTGCCCATGCAAAACGCTAGGGCTGATGAGGGAAATTCCCACCAACACCAACGGGGGAATGATTTTGTGATTGCAAAAGTATTTAACATCTGCTTATTTATTCATTAGGTGCTGGCAGTGTGGGAGGGAGTCACAGAGGCGAGCAGGTAAAATGAAGAAAGGAGAGCTGGGAGACTGGAGAGCGGTTGAGCTGGGTCCAGCCCAAGGCTTCATTCCCTGGGTGCAATTTGTTCTGTGTCATTTTATTGATTTTCTTTCTCCTCCTCGAGAGACATTTTGTTTCCATGTGGGGGTTTGTTGTTTTAGTTTATTGTTTTTGTGGGAAACCCGCTAGGGGAATCCACAAGATTTTGTTTGTCGTCTGTGGTACAATGGTGGGAAGAGAATTTGTGTTCTGTCTCTTTACGGCTGACCAGCCTGACATTTCGTGCCTGACTGCTGATTGCCAACAGTCATCACCTGATGAATTTGTACTTGGGCAATTGTTAATCATCTACTGAATAAAAGGCTGCTGGATTCTTTAGTCGGGGCCTATAGAGTGAAAAGCATGGAGGGTGTTTTCGGAAATCATTTGGGCACAAACTGGTGTTACAGAGATAGTGGAAAAACTGCGGTTTGTGGGACTATGATTGCCTAAACTCCCAAACCATGCCCGTGAGGCATGCTACAGAGTTAACATTGAAATTCCAGTAAAAATAGTATAACATTTTTTACATTGTTCCTGAAATATTGAGAAAAGACAAGCAACGTGGAATAGAATAGCAACGTGGGAAAGACAAGTTAAAAAAAAGCAATGGAGCCAGTCCACAGTATTACTGCCGGATATCAGATTGGATGGATGAAATGGGGCCTTCTGGTGTCAGGAACAAGAAAGAAGAGCAGAGGCTTCACAGAAAAAAGTATGTTTTCATTTGGGCAAAAATGCTAAGTTTTATAAAAGCAACGAGAAGTAGCGATGATTTACGATTTACGATTTGAGATGCCCATCTTAAGTTACTGTGTACCAAACGGCAAAGTCACCTACAGCAAAATAGAATTCAGTAAAACTCAGAGGAAAAAAAAGGGAGCTTCCAGGCAAGGCACATGCTCCGGGGTAGCTTTCAGCTACAACTCCAGCTTCCTAATTCCTAATTTCCTAATTGTAGTACTTTAACCAGCAGCACTGCAATGTTTACGAAATGCCCCTGTGATTAATTGTAATGCTTCTCTCCTGTTAGAGTAACAGAATAAAACACAAACAGACACAAAATTTAGAGTGTTAGTTATGTTATTGCATTTCTTAACACCTTTACTTATTCAACTTATTTATTACTAATTTGATTAAGTCTACACATTGTACACCAGTGAAGTCCAGTATTGAAGTGCACCTGTTTATCCACTCTTTAGCTTCTAAAAGAAAGTCACATTTTTCCAATGAAGAGCAATTAGCCCTTTTGTCAGCCATTCATGTGATCTTAGAAATACTTTCCCTTTACCAGAATTTCTTATCAGACTATGGATTTAGGTACCTGTGTTTATATAGGGAAATTATCTGGGAAGTCTTTTTTAAATCTGTACAATCTTGCTTGCTCACTGATGTCAGTTAAAAACTGGCGTAATAAAATAGAAAGCTAAAATAAATGAGAACTGTTTCTGGGTGCATCCTGTATGTTATTGCCTTGACTGCTGGAATGAAAAAACAGATATACACACAAGTATGCATATAACTTCAGCGATATTTGCTTGGTTTTATTGCTGCCCTCTGTGAACCATGTACATATTTTCAAATAAAATTTACCAAGAAAAGATGTGATGGAGGATTGAATGGAGAGAAACGAAGAGTCTGATCCACTTTGCTGCTCCACCGTCTATGGTGGCGTCTGTTCCACTTTGCATCAGCATCTGTGGTAGAGTCCGATCCACTTTGCTGCTCCACCGTCTGTGGCACCTGGAGATTAACACATCAATATAAAAGTTATTGTACAATGTGTGCCCTAAAGCAGCTGATAAAATGTTTCTCCTGGAGTGTTCGTTTTGAGACAATATCACTCATTTATAGTTGTCCCTGACATGAGTGAGTTTCAACAGCTATGAGACTGAGAAAAGGTCTAAAAAATGCATTTAAAATATTTTTGCCTGCTGATTCAGGTCTGCTTGATAGTGTCACGCAGGGACTAACAGGTAAGAGGAACCTAACTGCAGAAGTGCAACAAACTTGGAAATAGACAGGGGTCTAGGCCGGTAAACAGGAGTGTCCGAGGAAATCTGTGAGTTGTAGTTGATGAGGGAAGCAAATAGGTTGATAGATTGACAAAGACAGAGCGGGCAATCCAAGAAGCGATAGTCGAAGAAACGGGTCAACGACATGGTAACAATAGTCAAACCAGGGAAACAAGGGAGCAGAGCTCAGAGATGCTATGACAAGCGAGATAATACTGAGCATCGAACGGAAGTACCTGAGGAGTTCAAATACTGTGGAGAGGGAAGCAGGATACCAGCATTTGGAGATTCTGGACGAATAAGGAGAGGGCAGGGTGAACCCATACAAATGGTGTTCGTGGAATGTTAATTGAATAATGGCTCATTACACTGAGGAAGGGTAAAGCAATTACTACTCAGGAGATTTTGATGTTGATGCAGACTGGGGAAGGGCCAGGCGTAGATGTGACAGATGGTTAACAGTAATCTAAATTTATCTTGATTTTAAGCAAGATGTTATTTTCACTAGAATAATTAAGCCTTAATGAAAGGTGTTGATTAAAAATGCTGTTTTAAGTTGAAGATAAGCTGCCGTCAGGTCTTTATTCTCTGTGTGCCATTTCTTCGAGTTTCCTTGATGTTTTGGTTAGGTCATGAAGAGTTTTTCTCAAACTTTAAGTAAATGTTTAAATATTCCCCTTCCAATCCAAACATTCAGACTTTTGGACATTCTCAAAAAACATGGCGGTGTAGTTGTTTACTTCTGCCGCACAACAATAATTACATTTATAGCCTCAAAATGTTCTTTTCAGACTTCACAGCTGTTTGTTTATTTATTTACTTTTTTTTCTTTTTTTCCTGTGGCATCCACACCAGCAGAGTGCGGAGAGGAAGAGCCCAGGGAAAGCACTTATTACTTTTGTTTTTTAACATTAACTTGTTTACTTTTAGTTTATTCCATGTACTGGTACACTAACCAGCTGCCTCTCAAATAGCGCTGAAGAGTATCATTAATTAATTTTTATTTTCTCTTTCAATGGTTGTGAATGAATAGTTAATCAGATGGTGGGGGGAATAAATCCTGAAATGATCAGGAAATTAACTGGCGGGTTTGGATGATAGACATTGAAACAGAGTTCAATAGATGTGTTTACACTGAATTACTAATTTAGTTGCTCAAATCTGAGTTGGCAATCGGCATATTTCTGCAGTTTCATTATCCACACACTCGTGCCATTCCTCTCGTGTTTCAGCACGACTGCTCGAGGTGAAGTTTAGCTTTTCTCAGAAGTTACAGGGCTGGGTTCCGGAAAATAATTTCTAAAGAGTGAAAAGTGAGCAATAAATGAAAAAATGTCTCAAAAGACCACAGCCAGACATGGTATAACCCTCTCAGGGTTCGAGCTAGGTGTAACTGTGAGGCCTTTGTCTTACCTGGAGTGTGCCAGCCGGGCCGGAAGGCTGGTGATGTCATGAAGCGAGCTGTTTCAGGTTGGGAATGCAGCGCATAAATTGTGTTTACTCATCAAAGCACAAGGCAACTCATTAGACCACAGTCAACAGGGACGTAGTCAACAGGATGTGGACATTTTTGTTTCCATGGAACATGGAACGTTCCTTGTGACGTTAACACAAAAGGGAAAACATATTCTCCAAATGGAGTTGTTGCAGAGAAAATAACCGATTTCTTTAGCTTATGTTATTGTTTGTTTACATGTGTCATTAAGCTGAACAAAATAATACATTATTATGAGCCCCTTTTTTATATTTTTACCCTTTAATGGATGATAAATCAAATGTTGTTTTACGTTAATGTAATGATACATGAAGGCTTCAAACAACAAAAATTACAAAATTGATGAACAGTACATTATTTTAAGAGCAAGTTTCTATGATGACGTCAGCATTGCTCTCTGTCTGCGTCGCTAATTGCCTTGGTGTGGAATAAAGGATTTGAAAAAGCAAACAAGAAGACCCGTATTAAATTGTTTTCTTGGAACAAACAAAGAAACAGACATTAATTTCTCTTTGGTTATTATATGTTCATGTAAACTGTTGGTTAACTTCTTCTGATGGAAGGTTAAACCTTTTTCCCCAAGCAGGCATTTAATTACAGCATGCTCAAGGTGATTATTATTATTATTATTATTATTATTATAATTATTATTATTATTATTATATATTATTAATGCACGCTGCATTATTTACATTATTATTATAACTTCACCAGGAAAAGCACTTTGGAATATGCTTGGATACATTGTTACTATCCTAAAAGACAAAGTTGGTCATAGATTCATGCCACACAAAGGAAGAAAGAAAAAAATTAAGATACCAAAAATTGTAAAATATGGGGAGTCACTACCACAATGACATCCTGGAACTGGCAGAATGATTCTGTCGGTACCTCCTGAGCTGAATGCATTGTACCGGGGCCAGGGTATAACCTCAAGGAAAACTCACTGTCACAGTAAACTGGAGCATTTTAGGGCAGCTGGCAGTCCAGAAAACATTAATGGCCCATAGAGGCCTGAAGGAGAGGAGTGTATATCAGTTGTTGCGTGTGCAGATGTTGTGTTTGGCCCTCTGAGTTCAGTTCACATAAGCATTTGGCAATCTGAGTTCTACAAACATGTATACCACTGGCTGATTTAAAAATAAAAAAATATAAGTATGAAATATCCCATATATAAGGTGAATGAAAAGATAGGTGGAGGTAATTGCATTACTTCTTGTAATTTCAACATGTGTATTTGTTTACGTTTGTAATATCATGTATTGATAAATTGCCAATATTGAAAAAGTAGATGTTAGAAAATGCACAATCAATATGGAGAAATAAAAAAATGTTAATTTTATTAAATGAAGTTCAATGACTCTAGCAGGCATGATAAGTCCCAATAGAACCAGTCCCAATAAAACCAGTCCCAAACCAGCGTTAATCTCGACAGATGTTCTGACAGAAGTCCCAACCGGTGATCGGGATGCAATTTTCCTCCAAATAATCCTCTAAAATTGTGAAACTCTATTTGCCAGACATAAACCTCAGCACAGTGGCGCGTCTCTGAGGGGTCTTAGGCCCAGAATGGGAGCTTTTCATCCACTCAATGTGTGTCAAGTAAACACTGTGCTCAGCTTGCTAGGGAAAAGTGAGAGGTTGCCTCAAAGTGCTGATCCAGGATCAGTTTTCTCCATTTACCATATTGCCATATCTTAAAAGGCAACGCTGATCCTAAAATCAGCGCCTATACATTACTTACACCAAAATAACAAGGCAGCTAGCTTCCTGCTACGATGCTCAGTCAGGGCCATCCTCAAATCACCAAAGAGAGTGTATGACCAAAATAACTGAAAAAACTACCGTGGACCAATATCAGAATGCAATGCAAAAGCTTTTTTAACGGTAGGGATTCAGACGTGAAAGACCATGCCAGTGGGAAACAACACGTTTTTATTATTTTTGTTATTTTATTTTTATACATTCAATTTTAAAAGTGAGAAAACTTTTGTCTCTAGTGTCTTTCAAGTCGCCACTGCCAAGCTACTGAAGTTTATCACTGTGTTGGGCATGAGCAGACTTATCGCTCTGCCGACTGTGAAATTAAACTATCCTCGACATTGTACCCAGATTTGTCAGTTGTGGTCAAACTAAAGAGGAGGCATGATTTACAATGTGTAGTGCAAAGACTGAGATTAGCAATAGGAATCCACAGTGAATGTTCACCAAAAAGGTTAATGTCACCAAAAATGAAGCACAGTTGTATAATAAAAATTGATATTGAGGTTGTTGCCTGTAATTCGTTTTTTCATATTAACTGAGCAGTGTATTTCAGACTGGGACCAAATCAAAATTTTGGCAACCCGCTAATCACACTTTCCTTGACTGTATTTAATTTTGTTCAGGCCTAAAACTTATTTAAAATGTTGGTTAACTTCTTTACTTATTGCTAAAAAGCAGAAGTTCAACTGCATCTTGGGTGCCATTTAGATTTCAGTTAAGAAATGTGTCACGTTATTTTTAAGAACATATTTAACAATCTTTTAATATTTCTTGTATGAGCTCTTAGATGTGTTAAGCATATCTGGGTCTATTCAGTTTTATTGACAATGTAAACTGCTGATCGATGGATTGGATTTTAGTAAACATAACGTACATTACTTGCCTATGAATTCATAGAAGAATGTACATAGACATAGCATTGTTAGGCTCACATCGTGCCATTTAATAAATGCCCCAGCAAAAACCTTTTCACTGCTTGAGGTGGTATCTGAAAACGGCAGTCAGTAAATAAAAACGTGTTAAATTAGCTGTAATCACTCCGTTTTGTAAGCATTTGTTTGCTTATATTTAATGACAAATAATGAATACGAATTCCACTGAGTGCAAATATGTTTTTGGAAAAACGTAAGGAATTTATTACTTTGCTATTGTATCTCTGTAAACCAAATCAATAAACTGCTGTAGGAGATTCCTTGAAATCCCCCTAAGATACATTTTAAGCCTTTATTAGCAATATTTCTGAACCAAAACAAAAATATGCTACTCTTCTATGGTGAAAACCCTTGATCTTAATGGCTATACCAGAGCTTACAGGAAGTCCACATTACATTTTAATAACTTGTTTCATATTATTTCCCCATTTATATGCATACAAATGTTACTGTAGGGATTGAAATCTGAAACGGTATCCCTCACAATCAATCACTTTTATTTATTTATTTATTTATTTATTTATTTGATACAGAGTTGTTTTTACAATCATTTTGTTACACAACACTGTACACAGAAAATTTTCCAGAGGGAATCGAAAAACCAGAAAGCCCAGAGTTAATTTGGAGGGGAAAAAAATGGTGTATTATTCCAAGACTCCTCTGGCCGGGCAGCAAGCATGTCATCATTTACAGGAATCTTAAATGGGGTAGGGTGAATAAGCAAGCAGCCCATGGGTATATATCTCATCACACAGTTGTACCCCTGTTAAAAACAATAGGATAAGAAGCAGGTGCCACCCTGTGTATGTTTAAGCCTAGCTTATGTATATTTAGTAGGCTAGATAAGTCACCAAAGTTCCTTTTTCTCCTTGGCGTGGGCTTGAGTTGTGTTAGCATTATGTTATAATACGTTTTTCGATTTTTTGTTTTGTTGTCTGGTTCATGAAGTTGCCTCGTGCCCATAGTTTTCCCGTTTGCTTCATGGTCGGCGTGTATTTTATGTTCACACCGCTAGACACAGAGTTCCACCTGAGGGTGTGACAATATCTATAATAATTTGAAGGTATCTTCACACAGGCAGTGAATAGGATGATTTTTTTAAGTTGGTATTTAAAGAAAACAATGGCGTTTCAGTTTCCTTATTACATGTTTCCCACTTCATTTCAGTCCTTGTAATTGATGAGTAAAATAGTGGATTGTCAGAATTAGCGTATTTGGTTTTTGGGTGTAACTGCTAGCCTTAGGAGAGAAAGTACTGTAATAAGTGTCTGGTTGCTTCATGAATGTTACAGGGGTGTTTCTGTAAGCACTGTGGGCTGCAGTTTGAGGGTAAATATGAGAGACAAAGAGTCCTTGGATTTTGAAAACAGAATCTCTTCCCAGGTTTCCCATCTGTTAGATTTTGATTGCGCAATATGGTTTGCTCCAATTAACAAACACTCCATTGGGTTTGCCAGGATTTTGGCAAAGGGTCGTTATTGGCACTGCTTGAAGTTGAACAAATTTATTAAATGATTTCCTCAAAGGAATTTACCCCTGAGAAAACACTGATAAGAATGAAAGGCTTTTAAAAAATCAACAAGTAATATTTTAAACATTAAACACTGTTAACTAAAAGGCTGTATTTAATACATTTTAACTCCAAAATTACTTTAAGACTGGAATCCTTTAATGGTTGATTATTTAATTGCTTGTTATATATGCAGTGCATATTGTATTTCTCCACCCTTCATACAACTGAAGAGGCAAAAGTACTATGCAATGTACTATATTGTAGCGTTTTCTCGGAGTGCTACTACTCTGCTGGGTTCAAGCATGGAGTCAGACACCGATTAACAGAAAGACGTGGTCTTTATTTCGCACATGCGCTTACAACTGCCTTGATAAAGGCAGAACGGGCAGTGCAAAAGAACTGACTACACGTAGAAACACATAGAGAGCCCTCAGTCGCACAAGCAAACAAGCCCACGGTGAGGGAACTAAACCATAACCAAAAAGACATGACTACACAGTTAACCAAACCAGTTAACTAGCCACCTCATTCTTACAAGAATTACGAAACATCAAACACATTATTAACACTATTTACAGTTCGGGAGCTAGGCTTCCCAGCAGCCCCTTCGGGGATGACTAAAGCCCATTGGCGGGGGAAGCTCTGCTTGCCATCTCCATTACAATATTATTGCAGTTAACAAAAGGTCATAGAGGCATCAGATTCCTAATATCTGTAATGTTAACATGCCTGCTAAATGAAACTAGTAGAACATTTTGTTTCAATATGTGAGTAAGTGTACAAATCCTTAAATCCTGGTGCTAATTGTTAATGCACATCTGGCACCATTTTATATTCAGTTATTTTCATCACCATGATTATCTTCTTTCAATATCTTCTTTTCCTCATCCTTTTCAAGTTAACTTCCTGTTAACTTAGATGACACAAAGCACTGCTAACTGTGTTGCCTGGAATTCTTCTCTGAATTATAGCAGCTAAAACAAGCTGTTAAATTTGTCAGAAGGATGAAAGAGCAGAACAATGACAAAATAACGGCAGCAGTTTGTGAGAAATCTAAGGGATGACCTATATCTCTACTTATTTTTCATAGGTAATAGCCTATGCAGAATTGCCAGCCCTCTGCAAAGTTTTACAGTCGATCCATAAAAATAAAAATAAACTGTAAATGATTTCTAGGGTTTAACCACATGCTAGAATTGCTCGTTGTTGACAGCAATCAAAGATTTGATCTTGTCACACAGGAGTATATAGTCATATGTAATGTGTGAAGTTGCTGTTCTCACAGTATATTTAGGTCCAGAGAATAATGTGTTCTTCACAGTATCCCTCCCCTGATTGTGATTCCCTGATTTATTTAGTCATATTCCAACTATTGACTATCCAAGTCAAATGTTCTCTTGACTGCACCTTAAGTTTAGTGATTACTACTAAGTTTAATATAGTTTTCCCCTGATCACTGAGTGAGAATTTACCGCAGTATCAAGGGGTATTCACTGTACTCTTGCCGTTCAGGAATGATTTATACCTGCTATCTTTCTCCCTCTGTGATGGAGTGTTGATTATGTTATTTTGCCAGGATATCTAAATGCCTGTGCAGTGCGCCAAATTAACGTGGGAGTATAACCTAACATAGCAGAATCTCAAAGCTCTGATAGAGAGGAATATCATTCAGACCTTAAGACTGACGCAGGATCAAACCCTCCCTCCATCCACCCCTGAGGAGCAAGAGAAATTGATTCTGAACAAACCATTAACTGGAACGGATGTCAACAGTGAAGTCGACAATAAACTGATGCCCTGTGCATGGGGTACAGATACCCCAAACAAATGTCTGCTATATAGGCTTCATACAAATGTCTGTATATTTGTAACACTGGCAAGAGAATGAGTACTTTTTTTGTGTGTATTTGGAGACAACTGCCAATCTCATGTTTGCCTTTTTTCATCCAGATACAGGATAAGTACAAATCGAAGGAATATATTGACCCAAGATTTTCCTTGTTTTACTCAAAAACCAGTTAAATAGCTGATTATGCCCAGAAATTAATCAGCCCGCTACAAATAATGATGGAGGGTTAATAACCTGTCAATGTTTGGCTGGTCCGTGGGTCTTCAGGTTTAATTTATCACAAAAATGACATTTGTTTTGACATTTTCAACATAGTGAAACCTCCATAGTTCCTCAGTGTTTCTGAGAATGAAGTTACTATGGAGATTTGTGATTATAATTGGAAGTTATTTTTGTTTGGATTGGCGTGGCTTTACGATATGAAGCAGAACATCTGTGCAAATCCAGTCTGCTGATAGGAAAGCTAATTTGACAGCTGTTATGATGCTTCAAACTTTCACAATGGATGCTGGAAAGCAATGTTGTTTCTCTCTGTTTTGCTAATATGCATAGGCTATATGTGTGTGTTTGAGGTCTGAAAAACTGAGAAAATGCCTGGTGTTTCTTTATTTTTTTAAAGCTTCTGTGGGGGGGGGGGGGGGGGGGGGGGGGGGGGGGGGGGGGGGGGGGGGGGGGGGGGGGGGGGGGGGGGGGGG
>JAOYSI010007012.1:0-12418 GCA_025775065.1 Hiodon alosoides | reverse complement strand
CGGGCCCCGTCCCTTACCTCAGGACCGGAGCGGCTCGGTCCAGGTGCAGATCCTGCCAGCAAAGCCGAACTCCGGTTAAACTGCCTTATCTGGGTCTTGAGCGATGCCCTGCACGATAGGGTGTGTTTACCCAAGCCTGCAGGCCGCACACACTCCTTGGAGTTAAACCAACATGAGCTCCCCTCCCTTCTCCTACCTTCTGCTCACCCGCCTCCCAAACCTCCCCTCTCACCTCCCTTATCCTCCAATCTGGCCCACTGCTCATTGGTAATGATGTGGAGGAGGGGCAGGGCAGCCGTAACTCATCCCCTTTATGAGTGCAGGGGAGTGGGACGCGGAGGGCCCTATAGGTTGCTCAAGCAGGCACGCACCCTGCACTTATTACCCTGTCATCGACCCGTCTCCTCCCACCTCCTTCCATTCGGTCAGCCACTGTTGCCGTCATCTCATTAATAAGGGGGTTTTATCAGAGGGTGTCGTTGGGTGTCGTTTTTAGATGTATGACGTGCTAACTGAGTCTGGAGTCACCGGAGAGGAGTGACTTCTGTTAGTGTTATTCACGTTTATTATTGGCGTTTATTCACGTTCAGCTCTGGCACCGTGAGCGGTGCTCGGGTCTTGCCAGTTTCTGGGCGCCGGTTCCTCCGGATGACCGCCCGCTGTCTGACCACGCTTTGTATCTCTGCCTTCAGGTGACCCCACGGAAGAAGTTTAAGTGCCCAGAGTGCACGGCCATCGACGGGCTGTCCTTGGACCAGACACACATGGTGGAGAGGTAGGCCATCTGCTGCCAGCGTGCTTCTTCTGAAGTCACCTCTCTGCCCTTAGTCCCAGGGTGGTGTAAGGGGCACTCCGCGCTCCTGGCGTACCCGATCTGGGGCCCTGTGAACCGGGCAGCCATGGCTAGGTGAAGTCCCTCTCTGGCATCCGCTAGCCTCTGTGGGCCGTCAGTCCGGATCCGAACCCAGAGCCTGTGCGCCTAACGTCCCCACGTTCAACCTGCATTAGTGGGGAAACTTACCCCTTCATAACAGAGATGGAGATCCAGCGTCTTGGAAAATGGGGGGAGGGGAAGGTCTGGGGCCAGACAGGGTGACAGATCTCGGCTTGTCGTATTTTTCACGAGACAGAGGAGCACCCGCTCGACCTTGGAGGTGAGCGCCTTCCGACGGGGATGGGGGCGGGGTGCGAGGGACGGCAGATTGAAGATCCCTGCTGCTGGCCGGGCGTCTCGCCTCTCTCCCAGGTTTCCTGTTATAAAAATCGGGTGCCGAGCAGCACAGGGAATGCCAAGAATTCGGGAGGATAGGGCTTGACCTCCAGTGACCTCCACATGTTCCTGTCTTCCACTTTTCACGTGAGAAGGGGGCCCTTCTTCTTTTTATGAGGAGCGATTGATCTCGGAAAGTGCGCCCCTCGTCTGCCCAGTTCTGACGTCATTAAGCTCACGCCCGGTATATACTCCTAAAATCACCAGCCTGTCTGGGCTAACTCTGATCTTTATGGTGTGTTTTATTGTGGGCACCTACACAAGTCCCTATTCATGGTTCCTACTCCACATATTCACAAATTCCTGAATTTCCTTGAACAAATGAATGCATTTTTCTTAAAACGGGTCCTGAATAAAACGCACAAAGCATCCAGTACAAGTTACCATGTACAATCTAAACCTGGACTAAACCTGTATAAATTATTTCACATGTTCATTCGTGTACGATGACCAAAAATTCTGTCCACTGGATTTCTGTTTATTGACCGACTGAACTGTGGAAATGGCCTTGACTGTGCAGAACATGCTAATCTATTCCCATGCTCAACAACCCAGTGACACCTCTCCCTCTCCCCCCCCCCCCAGGTCTGAGTGCATTAACAAGTTTGCCTCCGTTTTCGGGACAATGCCTCTGAAGGTAGTGGAGCACCGGGCCGATCCCGTCCTCTACAAGGACGACTTCCCTGAGAAACTAAAGAGTTTTCCCAACATCGGCAGCCTCTGAGTGGAGACCGGGGTGACCCTCAAGCAGTGCCGTCTCCCAGACCTTCCCCGCCTGACGCCAATCTGGCCGCTCCGGGATTCACCCCGGAATTTTCTTCGTTTTCTCTCACTCAGGATGGCACAGATTAACGGGCAGCTGATCTGTTTCCTCCTGATTCTCCACAGAGAGTGTTCTGGTGCTGTTAACTTTTAACGCTGGGAAGGTCCTTAGGCAGCAGGCTGGGACGTTAGCACTCAAGAAAGTAAGGTCCTGTGATTGGACAATGGTATCCAGTGGTAGGACTATTAATCTTCCATTATTACTGTAAGAAATGAGGCCCTAAATCCCTGGTGCCAGGGGGGACTCCAGCTGAGCTCTGCTCTATGGATTTCAGCCCTGGAGCTTCCAGAAGTGAGGAGGTCTCTGAACGAGAATGCATTTGGGACATAGATGTATGTGACATGTTAAGCCTGTAAAAGTAACAGTCTTTGTAGCATTTCATGTACCGAACGGCCTGTTTAATAATGTGCGTTTAGAGAGATAGGAACTAAACATTTAGGATGAAGGTAAGGTTGGGTCTTTGTTGCTTACCCAGTACATCTGTTACTGGACACATTCAATAATAGCCTTGCTGCCGTTGTGCACAGGTTTTAACCAGTGTCGTGGTATCTTTTTATATTTACTGTAAACTGTCATTGCTTTCTTCCATGTGACATTTAAGATACTTGTTTCACACACCTGGACTGGCACCCTCCATGGACCAAATGGGAAATATGCATGCTGAATTCAGTTCCAAAAGCGTCTGACATTACCAAATACCTTCACTGTTGAGTAAAGTTTTGCATACCAGGGAATCGATGGTCACAATGAAAGCCATATTTCTGTCTGGAAATTAAATGTGTTTTGAAAAGGTGGTCACAAAAACTATTCTGATTTGGTGTGGTTAATTTGTGCTTTATGCATGTTTTGCTGAACAGGATAGATTTTTGGGCGATACCAACGAAGCTTTCGGTGTATGATTCTTTGTGAGATTTTTCCAAGTCAGTTCTCTCCTGTTTATTTTCTGTAAGTCTGAACCCACGACGTTTGGCCAAACCATTTAATTCATTTCCGCGTAATGTATTGAGTTTTACTCTCTCCAGACGAGGGTATAATGAACCAATGACTGCCACTGTCAATAATGACCATTTGTTCTTTGTGGGTTCAGGAGGCACTGTCTACCAACCCCTGATCAAACACACAATTACAGCGAGTAAATGTAGAAATATGAGGACTTTTCAAGAGCAAGATGCATTTATTTCACTTCATGGGCTGTAACTCTCATGGAACCATGTGACACTCAGGTATTACTCATCACCCCAAAGAAACATAATGTGAGCCTGTGACACTATGTGCCTGTGAGCCTGTGAACTATGTGACACTCAGGTATTACTCATCACCCCAAAGAAACATAAAATCTGGTTGGGAGGTGTATGCAACAAGCTGGACGTTGAGATGTCAGAGAATGAACTGTTGTGTTGTGCGAGCCAGATTTTCTGCAGACTGCTGGTTTGTGAAAGGCCTGTAACTCAACACCAGCTTCTGGGCGTGAGCGTTTCTAGTTTTGTACCGGAGGTGTGTATGTGTGCAGCAGATACCAAGGAGACTCCTGTCACTAGTGTTCTGTGCTCCACTCGCCAGCCTGAACCAACACCAGCCATGATAAGGTCCTCTGTAAACGGCAGGCTGTTTCGCGTCAGCTGTCACCTGTTCTTAATATTCACCCTGTAATCCACCCTGTACAATGTCAGCAGTTCAAAAGGGCGCTGTTAGTATTTTTGTCCACTTCAATTAGTGTGAGATACGTGGAGACTTGCCGATCTCTTTTCAAGCCCCCACCCCTTTTAAAATCAGATGTAAACCAAGGGGTTTTCCAGTCTGGTTCCAGGAAGAACGTTGTGCAACTTAAAAAGTGAACAAAAAGGAGACAAACTTTGTATTTTATTTCACCACTTTATTTTATTGTAGTACATTTTTAAAACACTTGCAAAAAAAATGTAAATGGGGGAAAAAAAATGTCAGTACAAACAAAATGAAGCCCACCCCCGAAAGATAGCATCTCAAACCCTGAAGGTAGGATCTTTACCATAGCTGGCGGCTTAGACGAGGCCTGTCTTATATTCTAGGGGGGTTTTAAAGGGGGAGCGAGGGAGAACATAACTTCAGAGAATGAATGTGGCTCTGCTCTTTAGCAAAAAAAAAAAAAAATCCTGCATTGAATCAGTGGGAACCATTTTGGAGAAATGTTACTCCCACGCAAAATGAGTGGGAATTGTTCGCCCGCGGTGGATCGCTTTACATAAATATGCCAAGTGTTCCCTGCGCTCTTGTGGGGAGTGCGCAAAGGGGGACCGCTGGGCGGTTGGAGAAAGGAGTTTTGAACGCTAATTCCTAAAGGTATTGACTGAAATGCTGCACTGTGTCTTCGCTCTCTGGTTATGAACATTGCTTTGGTATTTGGGGGGGGGGGGGTAGAGTTCTGTTTGGTTGCTTGTTTCCATGTAAACTCGGAGAGAATAAACCGCTTTGGAAAAAAAAAAGAGTTCTGGGGTGACGCGGCACTCGTGAAACCGCAGCTATTTAAATTAGTTCTCACTATTCAGTCCATGCAGTATTCATGGTTTGCGTCTCACAATTCTTAATTGATATATGGGGGGGTTAAGGCTCTCTTTCAAGAACTAACTATTTAGTTCAGCTTATTTGGCGAAGATCTGGCCTTAATGTAAATAAAATGAGTTCCTAAAACTTTTTTAAGTGCAATATCTTATTGCATTAAATCACACAAATATATATATATATAGGAGACCACAAACAAATTTAAACGTGTAACAATATTTTAGAAGCAGTACACTGTAGCTTGAAGCCAACTTTTTAAATGTTCATGTACATATTTTAAAACCAACTTTTAAGCCATTTAAGCCCGTGTAAAATCCACACACATAACTTTAAATTTTCTTACAAGGATATTATATTTTACAACAAATTAGTTACATTGTTTAAGGGTCTTAACACTGTAAATTAATCAAATTTACATAAGAAAAGGGGGAGGGGGGATCGCACACACGCACAACAAAAAAATCTAAGTATTAAATTATTAATCTTGAACGTAATTTGCCCTGCTTCAGTAGTATTAGAAATGGATAGGGACAGCAGAGGAAATGTTCACTGGGAGACCAGGAAAGAGGGCACTCGTATTAACAGCAGCCATTGAGGCTCCAGACACATTGCCCCCTTGAGGCCAGAGTAAGACAAGCATAGTCGGTTCTTGCTTCAAACAGCACCATTTGATAACACTCATAAATTACATCATGTTCATGAAATGACAAGCTTTGTGAAATTTAAGTTTACACGGTATATATTCAGAAAGTAAATACTTTTCATTGAAACGGTTTCTGTGAATTATTGGAGCGTGAGAGTTGAGAGAGAGAGATGTCTGAATCTTGTCAGTGTTGAGCGCTTTGTCTTAAACTTTTAAGATTTCAAATCAAACCATCAGACTGTGTTGGCTGCGCATCTCCATTATATATTTAAGATAATCGGGGACTATATGGATAGAAAATGACTGTATACATTTAAAAAGCCAACCCAAGCCTCGGGTTCATCTCTCGTCTCTGCGAGTCGGAAAGACGAGACAACAGGCAGACTGCCTCCAGCGCTCTCCAAGAATCCCGTTTCCACGGGTGGCCCAGTTTCAATTAAAAATCCGGCCTGAATGACCTGTGTGTTTGGAGCTGGTGAGGAAATCCGGCGCTCGTACGGAGGGCATGTGCTCCGCGCGACAGCATGGGCCTTTGAAAGGGGAACCATGACAGCTGAGAGGAAGCGTGTTTGTTTGCATTTGCCCACACGCGGCCAGCTGCTTGGGCTGTCCTTTTCCCGGGACAACGGAGTGAAGCGCCAAGCGCGCTTTCACAAATTCGGTAAGGCACGTATTAGTCTATGAAACGAATGTCGAACGTGTTATTCTGGTGCCTCCCAGCTTTAAAAAAAATGCTACATTTGTTCTCAACTTGTATCCTCATTGCATTGGGGTTCTATAGTATGTACTTATTTGGATACTTAGAGTGAATGGTGAACGGCCAGATTAAGGGAACGCAGACCAACTTCTGCTAGAGAAATGGTGGCCACGTGACGGACCGTTTTGAGCGCTGTTTTTCTTTACCCTTTAAGTAAGCGTTGCTTTTGAAATGTTTGTCGCTGTAACTTTGAAATTGTCACCATTCCATCAAATGTTTATGCTTTGTTGATAACAGAAGCAATTAAATGTACACTGTGTTCAAGTTTTAGGCTTGTACATTGATTTAGCAAGAAGTTACCCTTAGAAAGCAAACTGCACACAGGAAACAGTTATGTAACTGTTGTCATTATTGATAAATGGAGATAAAGTAAACGGTACCTGCCAGGCTTCATGTAGATTAAATTAAATTTAGGAAAATCTTCAGTAGGTTTAAGTGAAAGGGGTCAGTTCATCTTGAAACCATTCTATTTCCTGTACTTTCTATATTAAGTAAAAACATTTGCCGGCCTGAAGTTTTTAGTGTTTGTTGTCCTTTGACTCTGGTCCATTCGTGAAGCTATTTGAACTGAATAACTTCCTCAACTCAATACATCAATTGAAGAATGAGATGAAGGACTAAACTGTTAGATGCGTATCATACCATTCTATGCATATCAGATCATTTAACTTGAACAGCTGAGAGCAGAGAGCATTCCCTGAGTTTATAATGGGTTTTGTTCACCTCAGGCTCTGAGATCAGATATTTTGACTGGACTTCTGAGATAACGGAAGTAATGGAGTCCATTATTTAGAAGTTTGTAACGGCTTTTTAAAACCGGCGGTATCCGATTTACTTTAAATTTAAACCAGCTTTGTTTGTTTTGTTTTGCCTTTATCAATGTCCGACTCCGGAAAAGTAAATACCTAAAGGTACATGTCTTAACGGAGTGCGTTCTTGACAAAAGAAAACGGCGTTCCTTGCTTCGTTGGTTATCCGTACCACGAAAAAGCGAGATGGCTCACGCCCACGTCCTTGCCCCCACGGCGCTCTCACAGCAGGGGGCAGAGGTGGTGCCAGGGTAAAACCTCGGGCATGTTGACGGGGGTGGAAACCTGATACAGACGTCATTCTCGAAATCGCCTCGAGGAGACCTCTGCCAAAAAATAAATGAAGCTGAGCTCCAAACTCAGCCTGCTGATCTGCTCTGATGCCAGAGTTGTCCTGGAGCGGCCTGGGTAAGATGCACGGGAGGAACCCCAGCTCGCACAAAGGATTCTTGCATTTATTTGGCATCAAATGTGGCAAGGTTTAAGTTTTTAGTTTGGTTTTGCTGCAGCGTTGAAGCGATGTTGTCGCGACGTTTCCGCGTCTCTGTGGACGCAGCAGGGGTGGATAAATGTGGGTCTGATGTTGCTCAGGGAATCTTCACCGCTAGGCTCAAAGGGCATCCTCCCGCACCTTGTGTGAAGGACGGAGAACCTCATTTCCGGTTCCCAGCTTCGCGTTCCACGAGAGACTCTGCGTCTCCTGCCGACGGTTCCGTCTCCTGTGCGTTGGGTGGGGTGTCGTGTGTCTCTCAAGTGCAGGCCGCTCGGCGGTGCGAGCCGTGGGGCGGGACAGTGTCTCTGGTGGGGAAAATGGCTTGCCCGTAAGTGCTCTGCGGTGGAACTGTCCTACACGAAGGCCTCCGATTAAAATATACAGGGATCGAAAACACCAAGTGGTGCCGCCTATTTCCACAAATCCATCCATCACTGTAAAAGTGGGACCACCTTCTGCCATGTCAAACAATCCCACGTGTTGAAAATGCATTCCAAGTGGAAAGTAACTAGTGCTCTCTTGTTTAGATGACTGACGGCCTCTAGAAAAAGGGTTTCTTTTATTACAAGCACTTATTGCCAATTCTCTGCAGTTAAAATTTCGCTGAGAAGGCCTTCATCTCTACTTGTGGAGAAGAGCTGATAGGCCCAGTGAAAGCGTCCCAGAAAAGCGCCGGCGGACTGGTGCTGACAGCTGTGGTCGGTGCGTTACGCTCCCTGCTCCAGTGCGTTCCCGGGACGCGCCTGAGGGGTGCACGCAGGCGGGTGCTGCGGCCAACCTCCGAGAGGGCATCCCAGAAAGACGCCTTGCCTTGTGTTATTCCTGGCCATCCAGCCCTGCAGGAGTTCGGGGACGGGGACGGGGACGGGGGGGGGTGTGCGTGCTTTTCCTGTAACCCGAGTCCGGTGGACGGCTTCCGCTGAGACCCACACGAGCAGAGCCAGGAGAGTTACCTGTGGA
Source organism: Hiodon alosoides (assembly GCA_025775065.1). Taxonomy (NCBI): domain Eukaryota; kingdom Metazoa; phylum Chordata; class Actinopteri; order Hiodontiformes; family Hiodontidae; genus Hiodon; species Hiodon alosoides. Next base: position 4,128 of record JAOYSI010007012.1, on the reverse strand, counting down.
AACGGCCGGTGAGGAAATGGCATGTCCACTTTAAATCACTGCCAGTCCCCAGCCCCCGACTCCCGAACCCGACCACAAAACAGCACTCAGCTCGCCTGGAGCTCCCTCCCGCACGCTCTGGTTCCCCTCGGGTCGGCATAAAGGCCCGGCCGACGGCTGTGTGGCTCTCAGTCGCGGCCCAGGTTTAAAACAACACGGGAACCATGCCGACGTCGGAGGGCAGAACAGAGCCCGGAAAAGGTTTGTGGGAGGCTGGCCTTCCGTTCGCATCTTTAATCATTTCCTTCTAATTGCTTTTGAGAAGTTTCGCTGAAAGGTTCACGATATTGGGCGGGGGGGTGAATTGAAATGCCGGAAGTTCACCAATCCGGAACCATCTTAGCCTTTTGACACATTTTTGCCCTAATGAGAATACCCTTCATTTCTCCTGGTCTTGGAGTGATTCTGATTGAAGTGTGAATAGATGCATAGATATTTAGTGAATAAAAATTTTGCTCAGAAATGAGCTTTTCTAAAAGTGAAAGAAGTACCGGTCTCCTCACAGTTGCTGACTGACTGAACTGCCTTTCCTCACTTTAGTTTGGGGGTGGGGGCTTTTGCACAGAAAAGGGATGTTGAAAATGGATGTACTGTAAAACAAGAAATTAAAATTAAGTCCCTTAAACAGAAGCGCAGTATTATCACTAAATGGAGAATGTGTCGTAGCAGACCTGGGGCTTGATTTCCAAGCAGCAAATTAAAACAGAATTAAACATAAATATGTATATTTATTTTTTTTTAGTGCTCGGGATGGAATCCCGTTTTGACCTGTCAACATTCACTGTGAACTTTAACTTTTCGACATGCTAACCTTCGGGTACCAGGTTTATTACGCTTTGGTATTTCTTGTTTTACAGTAACCCCGCCCCCTTAAATGCTTGGCGTTGCCTCCCTTGCTTTTTACAGTTGAAATCAAATTAAAAAATGTTATTATTTAAAAGAATGGAAGCCCAATCAATTCTAAGGACCTGCACGTCCCACCTCTCTGATCTCTCGCAAGGGGAGAAGACCCCAAAAGTCCATGGCACAGATTAGCGGTATCGAATTTCTCTAAAAACGAGTCGTCTTCTCTCGTCTTTCGTTGGGAAGACGTGCTTACTTTTTAATTGCTGTTGCTGAGACGGTCAGCTGTGCCTATCATTACTTCTGTTTAGTGTTATCCGGACTGTAGTGTTTTCTCCTCTCTGGGGTTGGCGGGGGTTGTGAGAGGAGGGCCCCACGCGGCTGACGCATCATGTGGCCCAGGAGATGGCGGCGCTGTGCTCCTTGGCCTTCATGCGGAGGGCGGCGATGCTGGAGGACTTGCGGTCAGGGTCCATATTCAGGTCGTAGCCGTTGAGGCCGCCGCCCATGCCCGGGCTTCCGAACAGGCTGCCCATGTGCGTCTGTCCCATGTGACCCCCGGGACTGGGCACCCCCAGGAAGTCGGATACCCCGCCAGCGGCGTGGGGGTGGGGAGTCATGCAGGACGGGACGCTGTCACAGGGCACCACACAGCCGGGCACCGGGGACGCCGCACTGCCTCCCCCAATCCACGAGGGGTTCTGGATCTGTAGAACAGGGAAAAGTGGGTCAGCCTCCAGACAGAGAGGGTTTTTCTACGTCCCAGTGAGTGCCATAAGGGTACTTGTCTTCTTAATTCTAGGATTTCATTCAATGATACTTCCCTCTTCTCCAGAGCAATTGACATGGGTTGAAATTCTGCCCATGTGTATTGTTGGATGTTTAGTGAAATGTTTCAGACCAAGTACTTTTTTTTCTCCAGTACCACAGCACAGGGATTTTCACTGGTTTAACGCTTGGACCAGTATGACACGTGCTGCTTAGCGGGCACTGAAATGAATGTTGGATTTATAAATAAAACATGCTATACTAGAGAAGAGAATAAACATCAGCGCTTCCCCTCCGCAACTGACCCAAGTGTAGTAAGTCCTGTGAGTGACAGCTTGCTGGAACAGGAGAAAGAACCTGTATAATTTACCTTCACTCTCTTTAGTGTGGTGTGTAATGCATGAATGATGGTTCCTCTGAAGTGTGAAAATAATCTCCACCCACACTCCTATTACACCGTTCCTGCCCGTCTATTACTGTAATAAAGACCGGCTTTGCAATCCCCTCTCCATACAGTCCACTATCTGACATTTTAACGAGTTGGCGTCTTTATATTTTCGGTTTTACAAAACAGAAATGGGAACACATCCCACGTCACGCTGGATGCTTTGAGCAGTAGGTGAACGCACAATGACATGTAGATCACACATTGATGCTGTGAGTTTATCTTTAACGGTAAAGGGACATCTCTTTAATGAGCTAGAAGCCTCCTCAGAACTGTGGACCTCAGGGAGTGGGGTTGTGTGGTGGGGATGCAGAGGTAGATGCCTCCTCAGAACTGTGGACCTCGGGGAGTGGGGTTGTGTGGTGGGGATGCAGAGGGAGATGCCTCTTCAGAACTGTGGACCTCGGGGAGTGGGGTTGTGTGGTGGGGATGCAGAGGGAGATGCCTCCTCAGAACTGTGGACCTCGGGGAGTGGGGTTGTGTGTTGGGGATGCAGAGGGAGATGACCCAGATGTGCACCGCACTGCATTCCACAGCTGCGGCCTCACACCCCCGCCCGCCCGCCCTCCCGGAAGATTGATGATAAATCTGGGGCTCCTCTGGAGGGTGTATCCCCTGACTACAGACTGTGGATATCAGAGGTGAGGAAAGGGAGAGGGGCTTCATCCTGTAGAGATCTGTCAGTAGGTTGCACACAGGAAGGCCTTTCTCGATATCATTGAACCCCACCCCACCCCACCGCCGATCATCGATCCAGTCTGGAATTTGAAATGTATGCTACAAGTCACCCTTTGGGTTAATGTACGACCTGATCGATTCTCAACCATTTCCTTCTGTCTAAGCCAATCAACTCTGCCAAACCAAAAACTGTACTGAAAGATCCCACTGAGCTGTTCCTCCACGCATAGGGGAACGCTTGTCGGATGTGCACCTGAGGCCAGGGGTCTGGCTGGTAAAGGATGGGCGTACCTGTGCGTAGTTCTCCGCGCGCGCGAGGAGGGGCAGCTCGTAGGCCGTGGAGAAGTGCGTGCGGACCTGCTGCATCTGACCGAAGCGTTCTCGCTTCCTCCATTTGGCCCGCCGGTTCTGGAACCACACCTGTAGGGATGAGCGGAGTTAGGAACCGAGCTGGAGGTCCTAGGGCAGGGTTTGTGTCTCAGACCCTTGTGCTGTAGGACAGGATTGTTTACCACGGGCTGGAGCCTAGTTACTCATGGACTGCCGGGACCTTCCAGAACCGTTCCTTCACATGGACTTGAACCGTCGGCTTCAACCGCGTCTAAAACTGTCATTCCCCATGCAGATGTTGTATCTCTTACAGCGAGGTGGTGCACTGTACCCACAGTAAATTAGTTCTGATGGACCTGAGTTTTAATCTGAAACAGAACCGCTCGGGACCGGCAGACAGATTGACTGCGAGAAAGAGGGAAAGAAAGAGCGTGTAGAAAGTAGAGCCTATAAATTAAGGTCCAGATGAAAGCCTTGTCATGTTTTAATGTGCTGTCCACGCCAAGCTATTTATATAAGAGACTGAACCCTTCCTTCCTCAGCACATTTGAGCTCCACATTTTACACTGTACTCTCTGATTTTGCCCATCAGCATGGGGGACCTGGGTTAAACACGTGCGTCTCCATATTCAGTGCAGCTATTTATGACCTCACCAGGACCAGGGCAAATTCATATCATTTAAACGTATGGTACGGTACTGCAGTGCGAGAAGGTCAAGAATACGTCACATAAGAGTACTGTAACACCGAAGTGCTTGCGAGGAATTCCACGGGGTTGCACGCGGTGTTAGTAAACCATCCGTAGGACAGCTCGAGCTTGAGCTTGGGGAAGGTGGAGAACGCGGAGAGGCGGGGGAGCAGATGCGTGCTGGGGAGAACAAATGAGGCAACAGCCATGGGTCAACCTGTGGGAGGGGCTCCGCGTGCGGGGTGGTGTACTCGGTACGTTCTCTGAGCGGAGGGGCGCCGCGTGCGGGGTGGTGTACTCGGTACGCTCTCTGAGCGGAGGGGCGCCGCGTGCGGGG
>JAOYSI010007011.1:2304-12418 GCA_025775065.1 Hiodon alosoides | reverse complement strand
TGCTCAGAAGTCCATTGTCTATCCTTTGCACACGACTGAACACGTTTCCACTGCTCAGAAGTCCATTGTCTATGCTTTGCACACGACTGAACACGTTTCCACTGCTCAGAAGTCCATTGTCTATGCTTTGCACACAACTGAACACGTTTCCACTGCTCAGAAGTCCATTGTCTATGCTTTGCACACAACTGAACACTTTTACACTGCTCAGAAGTCCATTGTCTATGCTTTGCACACAACTGAACAGTTTTACACTGCTCACTGGGGCATACACAAGACTGCTAGGAATATTTTAGAATATTTTTAGCAGAAAAAAACTTTTAGAAACAGTCAAAAGGAGATATTCAACACATAGCACATTTTCAGTTTTGCAGTAGCAATCCCTTCAGTAAGTAGTATTTTTATCTAGCACAAAATAGCACACAAATGCTCCTTAACCACGTTAATGATTAAGTTCATCATCTGTACGACACTTTGTAAACTCAGTAAAAGTAAGTCAATTTAGTAGCAAAAAACCTCCGTTTACCTGGAACAACCAGATGCCATCCTTGGTGTCCTCGACCAACTCGTAGAAGTGAACCTCTCCGCTGAAGCTGGTGCTGGCCGTAGGTTCAGCCTGCTCTTCTTCATTCTTCAGCGCAGAATAAAGTTCTCCTTTCATCAGGTCACCTGGTGCAAAATTTTTTAAATCTCTTTGCTGCACCTTTTCATCTATTAGGAAGTTGCCCGTGGCTATCCAAACATACCTACTCCGTAACTCCGTATCAGCAAGGTATTGTAACCACATTTTAATACTAACATTTTGTAAATACAAATGCAGTATGTGCCTTTAATGATAATTCTGGTGCGTGTCATTTGGCAATTGATAAGATCCTGCATTACTGGATGTTCTCCACATGGGAATTATCTAAATAAATACAAAGACTTTCAACAGCACCGTACAATATTTAACTCGTTTTATTTTGTTTGTTACTAGCACAAAGGGGTGAAATAACCTACCTGATTTTTCAACCAGTTCTCTGACATCTTTCTTCTCAGGGAGACCGGCATATCCCAATCCTCGGCATTCAAGGATTGTCTTCAGCTTTTTGAAGCTAAGCGTAACTGGATCCACCAGCTGACTGGCAAATATACCAGTTTCATACCAGACAATAGCTTCAAAAAAACGAGCCAAAACGAACAACACCAAAAAATACAGGAGCAGGAAAAATAATTTCAACCACATCTTTCTACTTATGACAGGGATATTTTAAAATTCTCTGCAATATCCGGGTGCGAGTCTGCGGCTAATTCGTTAGCATTTGACTGCGATCATCTTCTACGAGTTAGTTTCTAAGCCTAACACTAAACTAAATTTAGACAACTAATTATCAAAACGGAGAAAACTCACGGTTACACTTCTGCTATTTTTTTCTGCAAAACGCAAAACAAAGGCCTAAGGCCAAGTGTAAAGTCTCTATGTGTCCACCATTTTCATAAGTTGTTTCTGTGCGGAAAATGTACAAAACACGAACGCTTAAATTTTTCCGTTTCTATTTCCACCGTCTGGAGATTTAGCAATGGAAATTTCTTCTAAAGTACAGTACGTGTCGTCGGTGTTTCCATTGATTGCTGATGATATCATAGACAGATCGTTGCCGTTTTCACCTAACTTGGTGACGCTGCCTCGCTTTGCTTGCCAGATCAGCTGGCGTACATAACAAAGTGACGTCTCTCCTTCTTCTTCTTCTCTAGTGAAGTATTTAGCGCTTACTCTTTTGCTGCCATCTATGCGGCGGAGGTTTAGGTACTTTAAAAACCAAAAAGGAAAAATATATAGTAAATGAGGACTTTTATTGAAAATACGAATGAAAATAACGATACCCAAAACCAAACTAACTCAAGATGTAAATGAAAACTTTCTTTAGCATAGCGTATAGATTATATGTATTCATTATTATAAACATTATGAAATACAAAGTTCAGGCCCGCATTTATTTTGGTCAATTTGCTTTGCAAACGCGCTGTTAGGTAGAGATAATTTATTGTTTAAACACTCGGGTCAATTGCTACGAACATTGGTGAAAAGATCATCATAGCAATGTCCTATAAATGTTTGCTAAAATTCAATACCATTTGAAACGAACATCTCCGCCACAAAATGCGCTCAGCCGCAGGACTAATTAAATACCAACAGCAGCAAACATTTGCGGTGTTCGCACGCCCTCCGGTGGGGTATTGAAAATATAGATCAGAAACGGGTCATAACTGAGGCAGTCTAGCTCTTTTTACAGTTCATAAGTTGCTCAGAGACAAGTTTATTTGTACAACTATCTCGATGTTATTGCGTTTAGATGGCGCTGTTGAAAGTAACATCTTGTTAATACATTTGTTATTAATTAATACAACCTGCTGCTATATACAATCTTACCATGTGGTCAAAAAATTGCAATGACATAAATACAAAATGAATGAGACGTGTTATGTCAAGGGACCAGATCAAGCCGGTGTCCTCTGAAAAAGGTTCTTCTGGGGAAGACAGGCATCACAGAGGTGTCAGGAGGCATCTACACAGTGGATAACCTGAAGTCACCCATGACCACATTGTTCACAATCCCAGACTCAAATACTGGCTGTCACAAACCATTAGACTATTAAAAGGCCTTACATTTATAGTTACATTAAATCCATCATGCACACTACACCCCTTATGAGGATAAGGACCAATCAGACCCCACCTCTTTCTTCATTGCGGGCCCTGCCCTTAATAGCCGCCCAGAGACACGGCTGGTCCGGGCCAGAAGGATGGGCAGTCTGAGGGGTCCATCCGCCTCCCTGGAGAATTAAACGTTCATAAAACGGTACAGGTTTGCATTCTTAAAATTCCTGTCAGTTTTCCCAATTATGCGAGACTAAATCCATTGATTTGTGTCATTGATATTATTGAAACAGCAGAAAATATGCCGACTTTTATGGCTTATTGGGTATTGGGTACTCATTGGGTATTGAGTGCGCATACTGGAACACAGTCTTGAACTTTTATTTTGGTAGGCTCTTCTGAAAACCAGTCGGAAGTCAATAACCGGAAGTCTTATTGGGGTTTATAGGCCAGCTTCACGTTACTCACGAGATATGGCTGGGAAGTTGTAATTGCTGGGAACATGCTGAAGGGAGAGAGAGAGAGAGAGAAAAAGAGAGAGAGAAAACAACTGCGTTACTCGTTTAATTAATTAGCCTGCTACGGACATTAGCGTATAATCTTCATGTATTTTGAATTAAACCCTTATACGGGAGCTTTTTGTGTACTGGTATCAAACTAATCTTAGCCGTTGCATATTTAGTGTTTTATTCCACTGTTTTGCTGACGACCGATAAACAAGTCACAGATCTGGTAGCTTGCCACTTTATGTGTTTAAAGTTATTAACGATAACATTTGAGCGATCTCGACAACTAGGTGGTTAATCGCAGATGTCAATATTTGGTTTCTACCAACATTAATACTTGTTTTCTTAGTGTCAAGACAAATGGACCAGTGTGTGAACGTGGAGCGGGAGTTGGAGAAAGTGCTTCAGAAATTTTCTAGCGACGGGCAGCAGTATGATCGTGCATTGGAGGAGCTTGTTCAGTACACAAGTGGGCTAAGACAGGAATTAATACAGACTGGTGGTAAGTTAAATTTAGCCGCTGAAGTTACTGCCGTGTTTTCTTTGCTACTGCATACTTAATGTGTTTACAGTTTTACCGTTTCACTGGGAAAACCGGCGCATATAGCTCGCTAACAAAATTAGAAATTTCTAAACCTGGAAGGTTACTTGGTAGAGAAAATTAAAGATTAAAAGATTTTGCAGTTAAAGATTTTGTATATCTGTTAATTGTTTTGTTTTTCTCAATTGCTGCTGAAGCTGTTGCATTTAATGTCCGCTTTTGGAATCTTAAGGGCTGTATTTATGTGGCGTAAGCGAGTCACGTTGATAATCTAATACATTTTTTTCGCGAACTTTTAATATTCGCGTATATTGTTTAACGCAAAGTTAAATATAAACTAGGATTTTATTGGCGCAGTAGGTAGTTATTAACCCCTTGTGTAATGCAATTTATGTTCTTTTGAATGGAACAGACCACTTTATTCTGTGTTCTGAAGTAGTCATATTGAATTAATTAATTTAAACCCCAGGGTTTTGGAGCGTAATTTATTTTTAAGCCTCGACAAACAATTGAACAGCCGGATAAGGTACTCATGTTATGATGATGGCCGTCAGAAACTAGAACATGACGCTAGTTAATCACGGAGACCAATCGCCAGGGAATTCAAATGGCATATAGGATCTGGAATATCTTTAAACAATGTAATCTTTCATTAGTGTGGTAGACAAAAGCGTTGTACTGTGCGTGTCCTGCTGCGGCCTTCAGTTCTCATTGTGTAAACCACTGTTTAGTTGAAATTCAATCCAGAAGGTCCCATTCGTGCGTTATATTAGTCGTGTTGGGTGAGATCGCAGACATGGGCACTTGGTCAGTGTTTCCTTAATCCAAACCTCTGTACCGTTGACATTGAGGTCTCAGTGTCTTGGATGCGGCGAGAAGAAATGATGTGGGGGGTGAGATTAAAAGTTTGTTAGAGTAGAGAAGTAACTGTAGTGTCCCGATGGGGAAAGGCATTACGAGGAGGGGAATTACAGGGCTCTGTTTATGCCAGTCTTGAGGTCTGTTTTCGTGGCTTGCGTGCCGTTTTGGTTTCCCCCGAGACCTGTCGGCATTGAGCCGGTCTCGCTACTGGTAAAGACTGGGGTCATTCCAGTTCACACTGAATTACCATAATTGGCTGTTTCCAGACTCTACACCCAGTTCCCGCGTTTGGTTTAATCTAATGACGGGCAGAACAGGTGGCTCCCGTTCAGTTCAACACCTACGGGAGAAAACCCCCTAGCTTTTTGGTTAGCATGATTTGGGTGTGACCAACAAGACATAAATTGCATTAGATTAAAGTAAAGTAAGTAGTCCAAAAATGTCCAAAAAACACGCATGCAATCACTGAAGCATTTTGTCTTTTGGCTCTGTACTCCAAAACTCCTGTATTTCGGGTTAGAAAAATGTCCGTCTCGCTTTGTTTAGTGTGACAACATCTTAAAAATATACCCGTTATATTGTAATTCAGGTTAATTACATTTAATTAACATTAAAAGATTCTGATTCTGAAATGTAGGCAAACGCTTGGAAATGACCAAATGTACAGCAGCAGAATTAATGTGTAGTGCCTATCACTCTAGTCTCCGTATTATTGTTCAATAAGTGGACATCCCCTACAATACAGGGTTATTTACTCTGTTCTGAACAGCAGTACAGGGGGTCATGTCAAATGGTCATTTCCCTGACTTCATCTACTGCTGCCAAGAAAGGAACCAGGAACAGTAACAACTGAACATCAGCGTACGGTTTTATTTTTGACACTTAATTTTTCAGGAAAAAGAATAAACGAATAAAAATGTAATCCTTAAATCCTTTAAATTAATATTTAATTTACTTCACCCGTCTTTGCACTATGCAGTTCAGCCTCTAGCTAACCGAAGTTGTTTATACAGACATAGACGCAAAAGCCAGATTAAGCTACCTCAAAGGTCACTCTTGCCTTTTTGTTTTTACTTGCCGTTTAAAAATTTATATTTGAATTGCTTCTGCAAACGAGCACTTCTCTGTGGTGCAGTAGAGTTCTGGTAATCTGAAATGCGTCGGCGTAGCTGCAGTGTTCCGCTCCCGTTGGCCCTTGGGATCCCCGGGGCTCAGACGTGTGAGTTGTGGTGACGCCTCCTCTTCCCTCTTCTCCCCGGTGAAGAGCTGGCGCTATCAGGCACTCTGGCCCTGGTCCTCTCTCAGTGCTGTAAGAGGGTGAAGGACTCCGTGCAGAAACTGGCTTCGCACCATAAAGACATCCACAGCAGTGTCTCCCGTGTGGGCAAGGCCATCGATAAGGTACATTTGGGGCAGCCAGTGCTGTGTTTTCTGCAGGTTAATCATCGTTCAAGCCTTTGGCTTTTATTAAGCACACTGGAGGTTGAGCGCGCCTGGGTAAATTTGCTGGATAAAAACATGAAAATGAAATAAAACGAATGCTGTAGGTGAAGGCGTCTATACCACTAGGTGGAGTTATGGTCATGATCCAATTGAAAATAAAAAAACGACATTCGTAAATTACAAATTAACTACAATTTTACTGCATAAAAAATTACAATAAGAAAGATTTACCATTTAAAATGATTGGCTTGCAGCATCACTACTAAATAAATGTTTTTCACGGGCAGTAGGATATTTGCCTTAATGGTTTAGCATTACACTTCACTGATCATATTTGGTAGTGAGTTACCATTCTCATCAGTGGACTGTTTATTATTATTATTATTATTATTATTACCATCATGGTTGTGAAATGTAATTGGAGGAGTCAGAGCGGTGAGACTCTGCCCTGTTTGACTCAGAACCTGGACTGGGACCTGGGGAGTGTAAGCATGGAGGGCTGTTGGCAGGCTGAGTGCCAGACTCTGCTCAGCCAGGTGATGGTGGAGCACTTTTTCAGACAGGGCCTGCTGGATGTGGCTGAAGAGCTGTGCCAGGTAAACCTGTAAACGCCAGGTAAACCTGTACACCTGTAAACGCACAGAGCATACATGCCTTTTCTGCCAGGTAAACCTGTAAAATGTATAAACGCACAGAGCATACGTTCCTTTTCTGCCAGGTGAACATGTAAACGCACAGAGCATACATGTCTTTTGTGCCAGGTAAACGTGTAAACGCACAGAGCATACATGCCTTTTCTGCCAGGTGAACACAGAGCATACATGTCTTTTGTGCCAGGTAAACGTGTAAATGCTCAGAGCACATGTGCCTTTTGTGCCAGGTAAACATGTAAACACAGAGCATACATGTCTTTTCTGCCAGGTAAACGTGTAAACGCACAGAGCATACATGCCTTTTCTGCCAGGTAAACGTGTAAACGCACAGAGCATACATGCCTTTTCTGCCAGGTGAACATCCCAAATATGTTGTTGTCACATGTTGTTGAGCACTGCAAGAGTGATGGTTTATTTGTCCTTTGGTAAAGTTACCAACACTATCAACTTTAATGACGGTTTATTTACTCATCTGGCCATGGTCACGTATAGCTTCAGACATGGTAATGTTCAGGTCACGTTCAGGTCACGTTCAGGATGTCTCAGGCCTTCTGTGGGGGTTGGTAGTCAATTTGTCGCCTTATCATGTGATCCGTGTTATTGTATGATGACCAGAAAGAAATTGTATCTTTTTGGTCGGTTTCATATGTGACTAAGATGTTAACTCAACATAAAAAGGTTGTTGAAGATGTTAGACAAGTGGTTGATACTAAGTTTTTTTTTCTTTTTAGGAAGCTGGACTTAGTATTGATCCAAGTCAAAAGGAACCTTTTGTAGAACTGAACAGAATACTAGAAGCACTTAAACATAGAGACCTGAGACCAGCTTTGGGGTAAGCCATGTCCTGCTCTCTCAAATTTGAGGTTGAACTTGTTTTGATATCCGATTTGAGGTTGACCTTGTTTTGATATCCGATTTGAGGTTGAACTTCATTAGATAAGAGATTACTACCAGTCACAGCTGAATACCACTGGACAAGTCATCGAATTCAACTCGCGCATGATTTTTGTCTTTCAATCTAATTCCATTGAAGCCACAAGTAATTTTTTTTTACACTGCAGGTCACACAGGTTGTATTTGAAGTTGAGTGTCGACTGTCTGCTGGTAGTGAATATGTAGAAGCAGGCTATACGAGCACTAAATGCCTGCGTTTCTTTGTGCGGTGGTTGCTTTCAGCTGGCTTGGCGGGACGGGATTCCCTCGAACCTCAGCTGAGGACAGTTAATTGTTCTGTGCAGTCTCATGGGGCGTGTGATACTGTGGCTGGGCACTCATTGGTTGCCCTGACCCGTGTCCTCTTCCAGTTGGGCGGTGGAAAACCGGGAGATGCTGATGACCCAGAGCAGTTCCTTGGAGTTCGAGCTCCACAGACTCAACTTTATCAGTCTGTTGATGGGCGGCAGAGCCAATCAGCGAGAAGCCCTGCAGTACGCCAAAAACTTTCAGCCTTTTGCCACCAATCACCAGAAAGGTACCTTCTGTTGCTGCTCCGCACGGTCGTGTTGGGAACCTTGGTCTGAACAATGTGCATCGCTGTCTGCATACTTGCTTTCAGTCTGTTATTGCAGTTGGGTCCTTGTTTCATTTTAATTTTATTTTCCAATTGGTTTTCTTGCGTTTACTATGACGTACATTTGCTCAGGCAGACTGAATCATTTTTTTTATCTGTCGCAAAGCAGAGACGCTGACTATTTTACGTTTCTTGCATATTAGTTTAGGTGAACAATGTTAAATCACAATTACAAATTAAATCTTGTAATTATGGGGGAATAACTCGCAGAAACACTTCTGACCTCTGGAAATATGAGAAGTGTTGTTGGCTGCTAAAATTTGGCTGTTCATAATTTTTTCTTTAACAAATGTAGATTTTTCTTCTAGAACTTGCCTACACTACCTATACAATGCATCGCAAGGCGTTCCCTAAAGTATAAAAAGGGGAAGCGTCTTACCCTGCTATCAGGCCTATTGGTGAGAGGTAGAAAATAATGGAGGTCTGAGAAGAGGGGAAGGCCAATCCGATGATAAACCTGCCTTAAACGGCACAGATCAGACACGCCTTTGTCTTTTGCTGGAATGTGAGAGACCTTTCCCATTGCAGACATCCAGGTCTTGATGGGGAGTTTGATGTACCTTCGGATCGGGATTGAGAACTCCCCGTATCTTCACCTGCTGGACTCTACCCAGTGGTCGGACATCTGTGACATCTTTACCCAGGATGCCTGCTCCCTGCTGGGCCTGTCGGTGGATTCCCCACTCAGTGTCAGGTGAGTACTGGGGTGTGGTCACCTTAACCCTGCTGGGCCTGTCGGTGGATTCCCCACTCAGTGTCAGGTGAGTACTGGGGTGTGGTCACCTTAACCCTGCTGGGCCTGTCGGTGGATTCCCCACTCAGTGTGAGTACTGGGGTGTGGACTACGTTGGACTAAAGGGTATGATGATTAAGGCATTACTAAAGTGGAAAACGTGATGTAACAGAATCTTACTCCTGTAATCAGTTTTGTGAGGAAAGCCACATGGCATTTGTACAATGTCTCTCAGTGTGCAAATTTCATAGAAAGTGTCAAGGATCTGAGCATCCCAATGTGTAAATTGGAAACATAGGGGATGTTCCCCCCCCCCCCATAGTCTGACACTGTAGACGGCAAGTACTGTAAATTACACTATGATGAAGCACCGAAGGGAGATTAGAGTCAGACACCAGGCGTAGCCATAGCGGTACCAAACCTGATCTAATTTGCACCATAACCCATTTAGAGGAAGGTTTGTGAATGATTTGATTGTTGCCATCACCGTGTGCTGCTAGTATTTAATTACTTCAAATACAAGCTGTAGTGAGTTGTTGCTGAAACTACCGATTACACTGTTAGAATGTGTGCCTGTTACAATGTGTGCAGATTACACTGTTACAATGTGTGCCTGTTACAATGTGTGCTGATTTACACTGTTACAATATGTGCAGATTACACTGTTACAATGTGTGCCTGTTACAATGTGTGCAGATTACACTGTTACAATGTGTGCCTGTTACAATGTGTGCAGATTACACTGTTACAATGTGTGCCCTCTTCAGCTTTTCAGCTGGCTGTGTTGCCCTGCCTGCTTTGATCAACATCAAAGCTGTCATTGAACAGAGACAGTGCGTAGGCGTCTGGAACCAGAAAGACGAACTACCTGTAAGTACCAGCTATATTCACCACAGTTTTAACATTTAAAATGTATTGATTTTTTCCAATTGAACAAAATGCGCTATCCCACAGGGGTGGATGCTGTATTTCGATCACCCATGTAAATATTTTTATATGTAATTTCAGTGACTTTAGTCAAGGTAGGTCAACAAACGAGAGCAAAGGCTGAATTTTGTTCAGAGCACATAAATTCAATCAGAGGTCGTTATGCTGTAAATGGTTACCGTACCCTGTAAATGGTTTTTGTCTCATGCCTTTCGTGTTGAAGGCTTTCACATTTGCATAGC